>JAQQAE010008600.1:0-15105 GCA_029823295.1 Pseudamia nigra | reverse complement strand
CACATCCTGCCCAAACATTCTATGACCTATATTTTCCTGTAAACAATATGTTATTTCATGTCCATATACGTCAATGTCATATTGTGCAATCTGTCTACTAGTTGTGTAATAAAATAAGTATAAAATAAGCATAAAATAAGTATAAAAGTTGAGTAAAGAATATTATAGATAAGCATAGGCACAATGTATATATAATATGCACAATGTATATATAATATGCATTTCCTTCATAATGAATAAATGTGCAGGCAGGGGTGTGTAACACATACTTTATATGGGAGTCGTGGGTCCAGAACGGATTAATTGATTTTACATGTATTTTTATGGAAAAAGTCGCATCAGATAACAACTGATTCGGATAAAGGCTGTGACGCCGGAACAGATTATCGTCGTTATCTGAGGCACCACTATATTAAAATTGATCCTCAGATTAGCAGCCTAGCTCACTGGTGACAGTAGAAGACAAAAGCCTGAGCTATAGGCCTGGGCCAAAACGGCAACTTCCTGTAAGCAGGAGGAGGACGGGACACACAATACTAAAAAACAACAAAACCACCATTAAACACCCATAATATTCATATTTTGCCACCCTTTGTGCTTTCCCCTACCTCCACCTCCAACTGCATGTGGTCCACACACACCAGGCCTCAAAGAGGAAGAGCTTGTCCCCACCTGACCTTCAACAGGCGAGGACTGTTTAGGGGCAGTACTCTTCCTACTCACCCTCACATACACCTGTTAGTTCCATGACAAACTGTTTGCTGAGCGGGTGTGCAGCAGAATGTGGATTTTCACACCTGCAACCACAGCAGGTCTAAGACTGCAGCAGTCATAGGTAAAGCATGGAGGTGAACTTTAGGGATTATGTTGTGTCTTCAGTTTTTGAACTCAGCACAGCACTGTGCCACTTCCATGTTTTCCCTGAGTTTGTGGAATATCGGTAAGTTATCATCACTGTGTGGAGATAAAGTTACTAAGGAAACACTGCTGCACACAAGCCTGAGTCATGTAGCTAACTTTATGACCTCTTTCTGAGTCAAAGGCCTGCACACACCTTACTGAGCCATAACACTGGCCAGCATTATTTTGCCGAATGAAAGCCAATACTTGTTTTTTTACTAATTTGGGGGTGCTGAGTCCAAAAATAATGCTTGTTTTGCTGTAGTACATCACGTTTTCTCACAAAACATGATGTGCTTTTCCAAGCAGTATTGCTTTCAACAACAATTGATAAGATGAAGAAGTGTCTATTGTACCTTAATTTCAATAAGAACTGCCAAAAGGACTTTTTTCTGTTCCCTTCTGTCACATGAGAAATTTTTGTTTAATTTTTAGCCAGTTTTTACATGCATTAGTAGAAATATTATAATTAGTTTTGAGATTTCATAGTAATTCAATTTGTCATTAAAGCTAAAACGTTTGACATTTTTCAGCTTCATTGTTATTCTGATATGAGCACTGAAGCTCATATAAACAATGTAATAAAAATTTTAACTCTCATTTTGTGAAAAAACGGTACATGCTGGCAACTTTTTATTGTTACTTTTTAACTCAGTGCCATCAAATTAGGTGAAGTGAAGCCTTATTTTGAAATCAGCAGAAAATAAATGATGCACACTGTTGTAATGCATACAGGCTGTGCTGCTCTTGACTGCACATTATTCAGAAACATCTGTTATTTGTGAATTCTGGAACTTCCAAGGTCTGAACTGGGTGATCGGTGATAGAGAACATTCATATTCTGTTTTTTTTTTTTGGCTTGGTGAGCTGTGCAAAGCTGAGTGATGGTCCTTTCTGTACTGCTGCTCAGAAATAATGTCCTGAGTGTTATTAAGATTACATTCAGTCTAATAATTATATACTGCTAGAAGACTGAAATTTATGCAGAATTGTCTGATTTTATTTTGCATGACAGAAAGCAATGGGCGAAAGTGTCCCAAGCTTTGAAAAGTATCTACACAAACTTTTGTGGCATATATTACATTGACTTTTAGATTTTGACCCTACATGTGCTGCATTATTATCAGATGACTTTTGAGACAATTACTTGCTTTTTCTTCTTTTTTAAAAATTTTGGCCAACATTAGCAAATTTTTGAATACCTTCCCAGATATTTAGATAAAGTGGGGAAACATGTCTGGTGCCACAATGTACAACAGGTGGTGTTGTCTAATGATGAGACCAAATTATTCCTCAGCGTCATCATTAATGTTGCCACTATGACCATGCCGTGACCAGCTCCCACAGTCTGACTTATGCGATGCAAACCAGTTTATAGAAAGACATGTAATTTGCATTTTCTTTCAGTTCACTTTATAATTACTTGACAATTTACGGAAACATGCATGCTGACTAGGAGAAATGTGAGTCCCAGAGTGAGACCAGTTGTAACCCCAGGAGCAAAAGACAGGAATTGTTCAGAGTCACAAAAACCTCCAGTAAACAGACACATTTGATCCAGGTGATGTTAAGTCTAGTTCAAGAATCAGATATTCAATTTGATCCGTACATATTGCCTTTGACACCAAAAAGCACAGCAGAAACAGTGCTTGAGCTGTATTACTTTCTTGGCATATTCACACAACGCTTTGAAGGGTTGACATTTGAATGTTTTATGTGCTTTCACATAAAATATAGTTTGGAAATCCACTTCTCTAAACTTTGTTGTTATCCGTGATGAAAGCTGTGACCTTTCCAGAGAGAAAAAGGACAAAGGCACTGGCCGGCAGCGACATTCACCACAGGTGAAATCACTCATCTGACAGGTGGCTCAGTGAGAGAGAGAACAGACAGACAGTCAAACAAACAAACTAACAAACAAACAGCCACACACACATGCAGCACGATGGGCAGAGAATGTCCAACTGCAGCAACAGATGTAAAAGGCTCAGTGCCTGGAACAGCATTTACGCTAACGGCTGCTACGCTCCACAGATCTGCTGTTAGCATCTGTGTTTGTCCAAATCCGTCAGAGCAGCTGCAGAGCGATGAGCTCATACCATTAACTTCAGCTGCAGGCAGGAACGCGGTGTTTACACGCCCAGTCATTCATCTATACTGCAAACTACTTTTCTGACTTTCATATGAAAAGATTAGAAAAGCTTAATACTTAATAACTGTTGAAACCACAATAGTCAGGTCCCACAAATCAATCCTTCTATTTTGGATTCTTTACACTTTCTGTGGCCCTGTTCACATTCATTGAATGTATTGATCTAACTGGAGATATAAATCTTCAAAATAGGTCTCCATCCCACACCATCCTACTTGTTCAAAGGCCACTCAGACTGTGCACTGTTGGTGATGTTGCAGATTTTAAAACCGGTTTTAAAGCATTTCAAGCCTCCATGTTATAAAAACTGATAAGTCATTTCCGCCTTTTTTGCAGCTGTAAGTGTCTTGTCAGTAGTTTTACAGATGTCTCTTTTATTATTGAGGTCTACGGGGAAAATACTTTCTGGACTGGAGTGTAGTAGCATCAAATGGCCACTGGGATAATCAACTAAAATTTTAGCAGTCATCTGGTTTCTGGTTCTTGTGATACTTCCATGGCTGTATCACATAATGTTAGGGAACAAGGTGTAATCACTGTGCATGTGTTCACATTTGTGTACAGTATCATGACCATAAAACAGCATGGTATCAAAACTTCTAAAACAACAACTAGAGTCACCTCAAGGCAGCAGACTAAATGTTTACCAGCTTCAGCAGTAGAGGTCTGACCTTTGATCTCACTGCCAATTACGTAACAGGTATGTGGGGTTAACACAGCTGGAAAATCAGGAATCAGGTTGAAGGCTGGCACTGTGTCTGGCCACAGAACAATGCTTTATCTCCAGAAATATCTTATTATTTTCCTGCTGATGTGTGAGGAGTTTGGAACTGCAGGATGGTGAACTGACTCACTGTGCTGATACATACAATATGTCCTTCAGTCTGTCTCATGTTGCATTCGTTCATCACTGCAAAACACATGGCACAGGTGATTACAGACATCCACAATAAAACCATCTCTACCTATAAAATAAACCCATGCCATGACAGTCAGCCATACAGATCTCAGGTCAGTTCAGTCTAAATACAAAAGAGATTCTGAAAAGGTTATACTCTGCAGGTGGATGCTGGGATGCAAAAAACATGTTCAGTTGCAGCAGAGGGGATGTGGCAAAACTGCAAATGCAAAGCTGAACTGTCGGGACTAGTCTGCACACTTTCAGTTCAGTTAAAGAAAGAACTAGAGGATGGGGGTAATATTTATTTGATGTAACTGCTTTATATTATCTACATATAACTCAACTCAATTCAACTGTAAAATAAGCGGAATTAGCACTAAAACTATTTATTTAGCACATTTCTCATCTATTTTATTTTAAACAGACAAGAAATATTGATTCAGACAGAATCAATGGATATTGTATTCTGTTAGATTGAAGTAGTAATTGCGTGAAAAATATATTGACGACCCAACCACCCATCACACACTGAGTAATTATTCCAATTAGCAATGTGTCAATAATGGAGGGCAGTGCACAACATAATGTGGTATTGCATAACCACATTCAGAATAACCTCTTCACATATTTTATTTGTAGATTCAGTAATATGTCTGTTACGATTAAGTTTCTGCAGGCATGGTTTTCAGCTCAGGGAGTCACTGATGACACATATTTGGAGGAAATGGGCATGGTTTGTGAACGCCCTCTCAATAGTGGATTTAAAACAGTTGTTTAAAAAGGAGGTGCTAAAGCAGCCAACGGGACAAAACGGCTGGACAGAACACGTGGCGAGTGATGAGAACAGACGCTGACTGAACAGGTGAAGAATCTAGAGACTCGTCTAAGTGAGTGTCGGAGATTCAGGACAATTGGAAGCGAGAGTTTTGACAGAACAGCTCAGAGAGAAAACAGAGCTGAGAGACCATATTGACCGGCAGCCTGAGAAGCAAACTTTTAAGAGCACGCTAACAATTTTGTATATGTTCACCTGAAAAAACTCTGAACAACAACCAAGCAACCCAAGAGCGGGTTGGCTGTTTCATCAGAAGAAAGTACACGGACCGCCAGACAGACAAACTCTGTGGGTGTAATTCGCTGGATCCAGAAGCAGACGTGTGGGAGTGAGTTTGGCAAACACATACCTCATCCTCTGACAGGATAGGGTCAAAGCACATCACCTAGGGCTATTATAGAACACAACTCAAGTTCTGTACAAACATGTAGGGTCTGGTGAAAGATTACTTACGCAGGGGCTGTTTTGGGAGCTTAGAGAGCTGACACAGAGCTAAGCTAGCCTGGACCCCCCTGTAACATGTCATTTAATTTATTATTTTTCTGTTTCCTCTTTGTTGCACTGCTTTCCTTGAACTCAGTACTTGTTCAAGCAGCAGAAAACATGCATACTACACTTTTCTGCTTTTCTCAAGAGTTATGAAGCCTGTGTGTTTTTCAGACAGGTGTGGAAGTCTGTTCTCGAGTCTAATATTCTATATAATCACTGTCATCCCTGCTTTACACAACAGTAATCAGCTGCACCTTTAAATCCATTAATTCTGTGTTGTTATGCTTACATAGCCATCAGTCACCTATAAATCCGAAAAATATTATCCTCTCTATCCTCCACCTGAATTAAAATGAATAAACAAAGCATATTTCTTCTATCCTCAGGTAGAAGGGTTTGAGATTTCAGGGGCCATCTGTGTCAGGTTAGCTCAGATCGTCCCTGAGCATCTCGTGAGTAGCGTCACCACCAGAATAAAACTGCACAAAGCCTTATATAAACATGTTTAAATCAAACAAGTGCACCTGAAATATGTTTATATGCATTCCCCTAATTTTCTGAATGTTTAGAATTTGATATGTGTCACAAAAACATCATGTTCCAGTTGGAATCAAGCCTGTTTTCCTGAACAGAGCATTAAAAATATTTGGGATCTCCTGATGTTATTCTGGTTTTAAGAATTCTTTGGATATGTTTTCAGTAGCTGTGAGTAGAGACAAAGATTTACCGGAGATGCTCCAGGTTCCAGTGAAAAGGAAATACACATGCATTTAATCAGTATGAAAAAAGGTAACAGGTTTTTGGATATGCATAAATATCGAGGATGAGTTCACACAGTGACACATCTGTCACCAGTTGAAAACTGAAAAAAAAAAAACAGTTTCTAATTAGGATATGAACAGCTGCATGGAAACAGGGATAGTAGTGAAAGATTAATTTTCATTAGCCATGTAAACAGCTTATTAGCTTTTTAGGAATTTTGTGGTTTTAGAAAAAGAATATTAGTGAGCATAGAGACATAGTCCTCTTTTTCCAACTTGTAGAAACAACACACTCACCTAGGAATCTTCAGGCCCTGAAACAGTTTATTTTTGGTGAAAATGCTCAGAACAGTTCAAAATTAGATTTGGGAACCAGAGCCATACTGGTTCCCAGTTGGTGGGAAAGGTCTAAGAGAGCTGTGAGTTTTCTGGAAATAGTCCACACCAGTGCAGAACAGAAGCAGTAGGAAAGACCTGCTTTTATTTTTGTGCCAGCACGAACTTTAAACAAGCATTTGATAGAAAACAGAAAAAAATGTTGTACTGAATGATCACAGAGGGATGAAGAGAGACAAAGGCAGGAAGAAGGTCTGAGCAGAGGATCAGGGAAAGAAGTGAACCTGGAAGATAAACCTCCATCAGCGGCAGCAGCAGCTTAGGCTCTAATAAATGTTTGGTGTGCAGTAAATTGCCTGCTGGACGCTGCTGTTTGACCAGAGTCTGCTCTGTCACTGAGCTTTACAGCCTCTGAACTCACATCTGAAAAAACCCATCTGGGCCCCTCACACACACTCAGAGGCCTGGAGAGCAAATACACATTTATCCACTGTGTGTGTGGGCTGGAATACACTCAAACATGTTAATTCTGCAAGTTAGACATTGTGTTGAGGCCAGGGTTTTTATGCTGTATTGCTCTTATTCTCCTCTTATTCTGAAAGGGACAAAGTAATGTAGTGCAAACAGTATACTACTTCATGTTTTCATTTATCTGTACTTTTCCACCTGTTCCCTGCATTTCAAAACAAATAATTGAACTTTCCACTGCTTTCACTTTCAAAATAGAGGTGCTACTTTTAAAATAATTTTAAAATGAAAATTTCCTGGGAATCATCCATTTTATGTAGTTTGGATATGTCCATGAAGTTTAAAATAATGCCCAATAACATAAAGAAAAGACAAATTCTTTGTAAATCCGTTGGTGCAAATCACACAACATATTTAACTAGATGAAAATGACATGAAAGTCATTTCAAGATTCAAATAGTATGGAAGATCTAATAAAATAAGATACAATGAAATTAATGTAGAAATACAAAATGAAGTAAAAAACAACAGAAATGGTGTAACATACCAGAAGACAAATATGACAAAAGTGCTGTAAACGTAACTGATGTAAGAGACAAAACAAGACAAAAATGTAGAAAAATGAAACAAGATCAAAAGCACAAAAAGATGCTGACATGATAAAGCAAATATGCATGTGAATACTTTTTCATAAATATAGACACAAAGAAAAAAATACAATAAAAAGTGACACAAATGATGTTACAAAACGAGGACATTAAAGACAAAATGAGACAACACACACGGACATGAAGTTACTAACAACATGATTTATTGCTGTTTTAGTCATCTTGTTTGGAATGTACGACCCCAATTCCAAAAAGTTAGGATGGAAATAAAATGTAAATAAAATGTCACAATCTATTACTTTGGCGCCCTCTGTGTGTGTGTGTGTGTTTTCCCTCATTATCCCTTGCAGGTGTGTTGGTTTCTGGCAGAGGTCCTCAGCTGCAACCCATCTCCTCATCAGTCTTTAGTGTATTTAATCTGGAGTCTTCAGTTCAGCATTCTGACTGTTTACATCGACTGGTATTGAGCCCACATCAGCTCCTAGTTTCAGTTTGCTTTCTCGTACTATTACTTACTTTGTTTTCCTGTGCTCCTAGACTTCTGTTCCGTCCAGCCACCTGCTCCCGTGGTTCTCTCCTGTTCGCCTTGGACGTTCCTCCGTTCCAGCCCCTTCGGTCTCTTGTCGCTGCTGTGTTCCTGTTCTCGTTCCGCTTTGCCTTTGTCCGTCCTCTCGTCATTGCCCTCGTTGTGCTCCACGTTGCCACCCTCCTTCCTGCTTATTGAACCTCATTCACTTTGTAAATAAACTCACTGTAGTTTGACTCAGCAGTGTTGTCCGCCTCTTCCCATGTGACAGATCGGACTAGCCAAAATGGACCCTGCTGAGTCAAATGCCATCACGACGTCCATTCGGGACACAGTCCAGGTCAAGGGAGCACTATTGGGTCGTGACAAGCACCTCCTACAAGACTTTTCCCAGTTCTGTGATGATATCCTGCCCCAGGTTTCCATGATGGTTATGCAGGTGACTGCCATGGCTAACCAGTTTTCTGCCTCAGTTCCTCCGCCGACCCCTCAGCCCGTACCGAATGCTGCCCCATTGAGGAGCGCTGAAGGGCAACAAGACACGCCCCTCACTAATCCTGAGCCCTATTCCGGTGAGCTCCGCCGTTGCTGTGGTTTCCTGCTCCAGTGCCGGCATGTGTTCCAGTAACGTCCTCTGTTCTTCCACACCGAAGAGTCTCGGATTCTCTACATGATGGGTCTGCTTCGGGGTAGGGTGTTGGACTGGGCAGAGGGGGCACGGAGAATGCTACTCACTCAGACCTATGATTTGTTTGAACAAAAGTTTCAATGAATTTTTGACCACCCTGAACGTTCCGGTTCCGCACCAGCTTGTCTCCTGAACCTGGTTCAGGGAAGCCGTAGCGCGTCTGAATTCTTTGTAGAATTCCGGACGGTAGCGGCGGACTCTGGATGGAATGCTGAGGCTCTGAAAGGAGTTTATTATAAGGGTCTGAGTGAGGCTCTGAAAGATGAACTGGAATGCAGGGAGTCTCCCAAGCAATTGGACGATCTCATTGACTTGGTCATTCGCCTGGACAATCGGCAGAGAGCGTCAGCAGGAGCGTAGCACTTTGCTCCAAAGTCTCTCCACCGCCCTGGGTTCCCCCCAGCACTGCCAGCAAACCTCCCCAGTTGAACTCCCTTCGTCTTCTTCCGGTTGGGATGAGCCCAAGCAGTTGGGAAGGATGCACTTCTCGACCGAGGAGTGGCAGCAGAGGATCAGGCTGGGTGAGTGTTTGTACTGTGAGATCTCTGGCCACTGGATTGTGGAGTGCTCGGTGCGGCCCAAAAGATCAGGCTCACGGGTAGTCCTGGGGGTCTCGGTGAGCCAGGGTTCTCACAGCATGTCTTGCCCCAGGTCCTCTCTTTCCGCCACGGTGCATTCCACTCACATTTCCGTTTCAACCCCTGTTTTCATTGATTCCAGTTACGATGATATTTTGATAGATGAAGCATTGGCTAAGCAACTGAACTTTACGCTCGCTCCGCTAGCGGTTCCCCTCATGGCCGAAGCCATAGATGGTAGCACTCTGAGCTGTATAACTCACATCACTGATCCCATGACCCTGGTAATCTCTGGTAATCACACAGAAAAGATCACTCTAAAAGTAATGACCTCCCCTCACATCCCTTTGTTGTTGGGCTACCCCTGGCTTCGCACCCGTAACCATCGCGTCAACTGGCAGCAAAATAATATTATTACACGGAGCCCATTTTGCCTCGCCAATTGCCTTCGGTATGCGGTAGTTCCCCAGTTCTTGTCGGACAAATCTCTGGTAGATCTTTCCTCTATACCAGAATATTAACATGACCTTTCAGAGGTTTTCAGTAAGAAGAGAGCCACTGGGTTTCCTCCTCACCTTCCATATAATTGCACTATAGATTTGATTCCTGACACTCCTCTCCCCTCTGGCCGTTTATACACCTGTCCTGGCCAGAGAGGAAAGCTATGGAAGAATACATCAACGAGTCATTAGCTAATGGCCATATTCATCCATCTAGCTCCCCGGTGGCTGCTGTTTTTTTTTTTTTTTTCATGTCTAAAAGAGATGGCTCCCTCACCCCTGCATTGACGACCGCAGACTCAATCGCATTACCATTAAAAATATCCACTCCCTCTTCTGACATCAGCCTGGGAACCGCTATGGGGTGCCACCGTTTTTTCCAAGCTTGATCTAAGGAACGCGTACTGTACCACCAAATCCGTGTCCAGGAGGGGGATGACTGGAAGACTGTGTTTAATACGCCCCTTGGACATTTACAGTAGAATATTTTGTGATTCCATTTGGGCTCTCCAATGCTCCCGCGGTTTTCCAAACTCTTGAATGACATGCTCAGGGATTACATAAATCATTTCATTTTATTTATCTCGACAACATCCTCATTTTTTTCAGAAAACCTCGACCATCATATCCAGCATGTCTGTTTGGTACTCCAGCGGCTGCTGGAGAACCAATTGTTCATCGAGGCAGAGAAATGTGAGTTCCATGTAAGTTCCATCGCCTTTCGCAGGCATGTTCTGGATGCCGGACAGATTCAGGCGGACCCGGGAAAGGTGAAGGCAGTGGCAGATTGGCCCACTCCCTCCAACTGCCAGCAGTTACAACAATTTCTCAGTTTTGCAAATTTTTATCAGATTCATCAGAAATTTCAGTTCCACAGTCCAACCCCTCACTCAGCTTACGTCTCCCAAGGTTCCCTTTATTTGGTCTCCTTCTGCTCAGCGTGCTTTCCTGTCATTAAAGAATCTATGTACCTCCACTCCCATCCTAGCCCAGCCTGATCCATCCAAACCCTTCATCGTACAGGTCGATGCCCCAGACACCGGTGTGGGGGCCATCCTTTCCCAACGGGCAGAAGACCAGAAGGTGCATCCCTGCGCCTTCTCCTGGCATCTCTCCCCCACGGAAAGGAACTAACATTGGTGACCGTGAGTTGCTGGCCATTAAATTGGCGTTGGAGGAGTGGCAGCATTGGGTCGAGGGGGCGTCCCATCCATTCACCATTTAGACCGACCAGAAAAATCTGGAATACCTGCAACAGGCCAAACGGCTGAACCCCTGTCAGGCTCGTTGATCTCTCTTCTTTAACAGTTTTCACTTTACTGTGTCCTACAGGCCTGGGTCCAAGAATATGAAACCTGACGCCTTATCCTGCCAGTTTGCTCCGGATCCTGGACCCTCCGAACCAGAGTCCATTCTGCCGCCCTCCTGCATTGTTGCCACAGTCACCTGGGAGGTGGAGGCGCAACAAGACGATCCAGACCTGGGAACAGGCCCCGAGGGGTGCCTTTGTCCATTCGAGCCTGCTCTGTCTGTGCCCGCGGTAAGACCATTAACCAGCCTCCCTCAGGTGTCCTACAACTGCATCCTGTCCCCGGTCGGCATTGGTCTCACATCACCCTCAATTTTATCACTGGACTTCCCCCATCAGATGGTAAAACAGTAATCCTCACTATTGTGGACAGATTTTCCAAAGTGGCTCATTTCATTTCTCTACACAAACTTTCTACCGCGCTCATCCAGACAAGCCTGGTCGGTCCCCTGGAGTGGACCATTAAGGGGGTGGGGGTACTGTCACAATCTGTTACTTTGGAACCCTGTCTGTCTCTGTGTTTGCCCTCATTATCTGTCAGGTCCATCACCAAGCTCGATTAACCTAGAACCCATGAAAAGACTCGGACACAGAGTATAATCAAACAGGCTCTTTGCAAAGAGGGAAGAAAGCAGGAGTTTGGCATCCGTCAGTCTTTCTTCGAAGCTTCCTCCTTCGCTTAGATGTTTTATTAGAATACACAAGAAGGCGTAGTCATGTCACATGTTACAGTATTTCATGAATTATTCAACATTAGAGCAATGCAGATTCTATCTAGACACATTAAGCAGATTCACATAACATGGGTTGCACCTGCAAGGTCACTTACAGCTGTTGAGACAAAACAGTGTGTGTGTGCAGAGATCTGTTCCATCCAGCCACCTGTTCCCGTGGTTCTCTCCTGTTCACCTTGGACGTTCCTCCGTTCCAGCCTCCTGGGTCTCTTGTCGCTGCTGTGTTCCTGTTCTCCGCTCCGCATTGCCTTTGTCCGTCCTCTCGTCATTGCCCTCGTTGTGCTCCGCGTTGCCACCCTCCTTCCTGCTTATTGAACCTCATTCACGTTGTAAACTCACTGTAATCTGACTCAGCAGTGTTGTCCGGCTCTTCCCTTGTGACATAAAAACAGACTTAAATAATTTGCAATTATCTTAAAACCCATGTTTTATTCATCAGAGGTTTCATTTGATGGAAAATACTACCATAATATTTGGGGTATTAGCCGATATTTTTTTTTCCTCCGGTGTGAACCCTGTGCCTTACAAGCTGCAACAGCCAATCTATGACTTTTCCTGGATAAGGAGCTTCAAGCCGCAAATACAGACCAATGAAATTAGTGGCCGTAGGTCACACTGGACCAATGGAACTGCTCAATTAGTGAATCAAACGCATGTGAGTTCTTTAGATCAGTCATTTTGCACTTCATGCACATACCCTCATCATGAAAAACTCAAAGAAATGCATATAATGCAGCTTTCATAATTTGGCTGTTGAAGGAAATAGAGCTGCAACACCTAAGCTTGTCATTAATGAATCCATGGTAAGACGTTGGAGATGGCAGTGTGAAAAACTGACTCAATGCAAAAAGACGACAGTCTTTCAGAGGTATGAAAAGCAGATGGCCCGAACTTGAAAATGTTCTTGAAGACTTGGTGAACACACAGAGCAGACGGTCGAGGTGTTTCCACAATGCAGATCCAACTGAAAACAAAAACAATCGCCACCAAAAAGAAGATACAAGACAAAGTGCCCATCAGGGCATGGACCACCCTATGTCAGCAACTCCTTCCCGACTACAAGGAAAGAGCTGCAAACTTCAGCAAATTCACTCATGGGACCAGACAACATCATAAAAATGGAAGAAGTACCTTTGATGTTTGACCTGCCTCTCACTAGGACTGTTAACAAGAAAGGTGAATCATCTGTCATGCTGAAAACAACCAGCCATGAGAGAATGCAGCTGTGCCACAGGTACTGTTCGGGAAAAATTACTTTTATTTAATTAAAAGTTTAAAAAATTGTTTTCTGTAACATTTTTCTGTGTGAAAATCCCATGTTACAATGTGAAAATTAGCGGCTTATAGTCGGACGCGGCCTCTGTTTGGAGAAATTGATTTTTTTTTCTTTAAATTTAGGGTGAGCGGTTTACTTTCAGGTTTTATAGGTCAGATATTAGCTCATTTTGAATTTATTGGCAGCAACACATCTCGAAATCTGGAAGGGTAATTGGCACAAATCAAAATCAACTGGAGGAGCCTTTGACACTAATTAGGTTAACTGGTAGCAGGTCAGTGACATGACTGGGTATAAAAGGAACATTTTACACGATGTGCAATTATAATTTTTTGCTGAAATATGATTTTTTTTTTGCATGGTTGTTCACTTTATGTTTTAAATGTGACATCCATCAGACTCTAGTGTGAACAGCCTCAAAGCTCTGAAGTTGCCCTCATGCTCAGAAGAAGACGTGATGTGATGCAGTGCCCTCCTTACCGGAAGTGGCGGTTATACAACAATAAATTGTTTGCCAAAAGCCATAAAACACTAAAGAAGAAGTCGAAGTACACTGTATTTAAGAATATAAAATGTAAATAAGGATGCTACACAAGTCAGCATGTGTGTATCAATTTTGGAGTTGCTGTGCAGTCGGAACCGACAAAATTGTGACCGAGTGATTCCGAGCCCATTATTTACATCTGATTTTACTGCGTCCCACCTCCTGCAGCACAGAATTGTGGCGTCTGTCTCCCTTCAGTGAGGTAAAAGTCAGATGAAATGCGACATGGCCATTCAGACTGACGTCGCTTTGAAAAATATGAGATACGCATCTGATTTAGGACCACAGACGAAAGCAGCCTTGGTCTGGTTTGAAAAATCAGATTTGTGCTGTTTTGACATAAACCTCCTAAGACCAGAGCTGTTATTTGATATCGATTTTTAAATTTCTCTTCGATATTTAGGTTTACTGGAACCTGATAAGTATAAATTTAGCATCATCTGTTGACATGAGAAAAATAATGTCAATATTAAAATCAGCTTTGTGTAAGAGTGCAAAACTTTTAATTTCCACCCTGAACATAGCAGTTTTTTTCCTGGCTGCTTTTACATTCATTAATAACACAAACATTTTGCACATCTTTTGAAAATCACATTGCAAAATGTGTTGTCCATGTATGTGAATGCCAGGTCCTTAGAGGTTAAAAATTCAGATATGGGTCACATATGGTGAAAAAATCTGATTTTGTCTGCAGTGTGAATGAAGCCTTATAGAGGCAGAGCCTCTAAGATGTAAAGATGTGCAGAGGTTCACCAATCTGTGACAAACTACATCTAAAAATTGTGGAACAATTTTAGAGCATTGGTCCTCAGCATAAATTTGTTCGGATTTGAAGGTCCCACCCTCTACATCACATAATATTATCAAAAGATTCAGAGAATCAGGAGGAAGGTCAAACATCAAAACTGGATGCTCATAATCTCCAAGCTCTCAGCTGCTGTTTTATTGCATTAAAAACAGACATGATTCTCTACTGGTAATTAGTGCATGGGCTCAGGAAATCATTATGAACACAGTTCACCGTGTAACCCATAAATGCAAGTTAAAGCTGTATCATGCAAAGAAGAAGCCATACGTGAACACAATCCAGAAACGCTGCCATCTTCTTTGGCCCAAAGTTCATTTGAAATGGTCTGATGCAAAAGAAAAACTCTTCTGAGGTCAGATGAATGCCTCAGACCATTTTAAAATAATTTAAAAATAAAATAGACCACCAATGTGAAAATAAACAAGCCCTTTTTGAAGTATTTCTAACATTTTAACAAATAAGATTTTAACGGGTTCTTTTATCCCAAATGTTTTTGATCTTTACTCAGTTTAACCATTTCTGCTCTTACCTTAATCTAAACCAGGGGTGCTCAATAAGTCGATCGCGATCGACCGGTCGATCTCGAAGGTAGTGTTGGTAGATTGCATGACACTTAAAAAAATAGATGTCAGCCTATCATCCATCCTGTCACTTGATTGATTTCCAGGGCAGCCAGTCAAATGACATCTGAC
>JAQQAE010008599.1:0-15107 GCA_029823295.1 Pseudamia nigra | reverse complement strand
ATGAACAAATAAAATGCAGAAAATGAGTAAAAGTTAAAAAAAAAAATCAAGGAAATTAGTAAAAATGAACAAAAAGATTAAGAAAATGAGTAAAAATGAAAAAAAAATCAAGAAAATAAGTAAAAATGAACAAAAAAAATTAAGAAAATGAGTAACAATGAAGAAAAAATGTGTAAAAATGGAAAAAAAATATGAGTAAAAATGAAATAAAAAATTTCAAGGAAATTAGTAAAAATGGACAAAAAAATGAAGAACATGGGATAAAAAATGAACAAAAGAAAATCAAGGAAATGAGTAAAAATGAACAAAAAAAATGAACAAAAAAAAATCAAGAAAATGAGTGAAAATGAACAAAGAAAATTTAAGAAAATGAGTAACAATGAAGAAAAATGAGTAAAAATGAACAAAAAATTAAGAACATGAGTAAAAATGAACAAAAAAAAAAATCAAGGAAATGAGTAAAAATGAACATAAAAATCCAGAAAGAGTAAAAATGGACAACAATTTTTTTTAAAAACAGTTAAAATGGACAAAAGAAAATGAGTAAAAATGAATAAAAATTAAGAAAATTAGTAAAAATGTGCAAAATAATCAAGAAAATGAGTAAAAATGAGCAAAAAAATCATGAATATGAATAAAAATTTACTTTAGGATTTTGTTCTTTTTTTTACCATTTATTTTTGCATTCAGGCTCTTGATTATTTCAATTTCTTAATTATTTGATTTATTTGTTAATTTTGTTACTTATTTTGTTGAGTTTTGCTCAGCTTGATTATTTTGCTCAGTTTCTTAATTATGTTGCTTATTTTTGCTCATTTTATTCATCTCTATTGTCTTCATACAAGTTTTCTTTTTTTTTGCTAATTTTATAAGTTTTTGTCCAGTTTATAGATTTAATTCATTTTTGTGAATTTTGGTTCATTTCCTTGAATTTTTTGTTGTTGATTCGTTCACTCTGTTTTTATTTACTTGAGGATTTTGTTCATTTTTTTACCATTTATTTTTTTGTTCAAGCTGTTGATTATTTTGCTCAATTTCTTAATTATTTGATTTGTTTTTGTTAATTTTTGCTGAGTATATAGATTATTTTGCTCAGTTTATTAATTATGTTGGTTATTTTTTTGCTCATTTTTTTCCATCTCCTTGATCGTCTTGATACAGTTTCATTTCTTTTGCTGATTTTGTTGCTTGTTTTGTACATTTTTTTGTCCAGTTGATTGATTATTCTGTTAAATTTTCCATGTTTTTTGATTCTGTCGTTACTTTTCTTTCTTGATCTCTTCTTAATAACCTGCTCGTTGACGTGCCTCGTCTCACGTTTAACGCCTCTAACTCGCGTCTTTGGCGTCTTGCAGCTCACCTACAGCCGAGACGACTGCACCTTCAGAGAGAACATCTTCCCCAACGGCTACAACGTCTACGTCTCAGACAAACACGGCACCCTCGTCAGTCTGGGAAACCAGCGGCAGCGGCTCCAGGGTCGGGACCGCGGTGTTCCGGCCTTGGCCCAGTTCCTCCCCCGGATCGGCAGTCTGCAGCAGGCGCCGCCTCCGGAGCTGCCCCTCCAGGACGAGCAGCAGAGGGCGACGCTGACGACAGAGGAACCCGTGGACGCTATGGACTCGTTCGGGAAACTCTCTCAGATCATTCACAGTCCCAGCTTCCATAAGAGATGACGCAGCAGCCTGGAGGCGCTGGTAAACGGACGTGGAGGTGTCCTGCGAGGCCTGGACCCTGCATGTTGTCCTACTGACCAACTGCATGTCCAGCCTGAAAGACTGCAATGAGGTCGTCCTGCAGCTTCTGCTCAGATGTGGAGGAGCAGAATCGAACGGAGTGGAGAAAGAAACCAAAGTCAGATGGTTCATCGTGCCACTCTGAGCGACAACGAATGCATCCGATGGACAAAAACCCGGAACAACGTCCGCCATCCTAGTCATAGCTTTAATGCAACATCACATATTTGCAGGAACAAGCCTCTTTCAGTGCCTCTCAGATATCACAGCAAAGAAAAGCTCGGTCTGCGGCTCCGATCCTGTACATTTCATTCTTCTTCTTCTCTTGAGAGGTGATCTAAAGATGGTCAGTGTCCAGACTGTCCGTCATGTGTGGACCAAGAGGCGACACTAGTGTGGAACTAGACGGCACTCTGGAAACGGCCAAAATCCACATCATGGCTTCAAAATGCCAGTTCAGAAACCAACGGTCGATGCCACAGTGGCTCCACCCAGCGCTTCTGAATGCACATCAAATCAAAGCTATGATCCTTCTCCAAAGCACAGGGGGGAGCGTTGTTGCATCCGGAGACGAAACCCAGTGTAGCAGGGGTTCTGAGGAAACTGGACAGAAGTGCGAACACTGATGAGGCAACTACATGCGCAAATTCAAGCTGCAGTTCCTGCGACTGAGCGTGAAGCCATGTAGTCACTAATCCAGATGAACGAAACAGAAACTAAAAGGTCATTTCACATAAATCCCAAATCTAACCCACTGTTCCTTGGCCCGCTTCAAACCTTCTCTCAATTTTATTAATGTCCATTGAAGGTTTTTTTGTGTAACGCTAACAATAGACAAACTAGAAAGCACCTGGAGAGCGCAGACCTCCACCAAGGCAAATCTGTCCCCCCAGGACCCCGTCATACTTCGTGGCGTGGTAGAACCCGTAGCTTATATTATGTAAGTTCTTTGAAACAGACCAGTGTGTTTTTTCCTCGTACCTGACAGTTTTGGCTACTCTCGTCCTGCAGTCTTCCTCAGAGTGGTCACATGATGTCGCCGTGATGTGTCTTGTTGGCTGATTTACACAGGTTTCAGCGCAGTTTTCCCACCGGCGACAGCGCCATCTGCAGTCCAACACTTTCAGTACAACATACCTCATCCCGGTTAACGCTTGTCCACAGGGCACGCTTCCGAATTTCAACTGATTCCTTTATCCAGCGACGGTGGTGCTGATGCCTTTAGCTCCGTCCCGTCCATCATGTGATTCCCTCTTTTGCAATGATCCGACTTGTTCTTGTTCAGCTTTTTGTTTTTTTTTGCTCGTGCACACCCACAGTTTCTTTCTTATATTCTGTTCCATCTTCCTTTTTCCGTGTATTGAAAAGCCTCCCTTTCTCCCCGATGCATGTTTAATTGCATGACATGCATGCGATTTCGTACATGAAGATACATTTTTGTTCCAGTTTAAATTTGTGTTTGGGATGGACTCGTATTTGTCTCCGTTTCCTGTATCGATGTTGTGCTTCCTCATGAGTCTTGGGATGTTGTACTGAAGAAGTCGGACTGCAGATGGCGCTGTCGTACTACCTCCACCAATGTGTAAGTCAGCCGACAAGACATGTCACAGTGACATCATGTGACCACTCTGAGGAAGACTGCAGGAAGTGAGCAGTCAAACGAGTCAGGTATGAGAAAAAAACCACACCGGTCTGTTGAAAACAACTTAAATAATACTAACGTTACACGACCAGATGAACCTGACTGCAACACGTAACCTGTTAACAATTCTTTGGTATTTTTTCTTGGTAGTGTCTGTGGACAAACTGTACAAGAAAATTGTTCAAAATGTTAAGAACGGTCTGATCTTGCAAAGGTGACAAATCCTTGAAGAAATGCCTGAATCCATACGGTCGAGGTGAACCCATTTTTACATTGAATTCCCTCTTGGTAATGGGCACATAAAACGTGTTATTCATTGTCTTTGTGTTTTAAAAACCGCTTCCTGTTTTCCTGTCCAAACCCCCAAGGAAAAACATGAGCTCCTGTTGGTCTCGTGTTAAGGCCGGGGATGAAGCGTGCCACATCCCAGCGTCGGAGGCCATCTGTCCAGGCAATGTGACAGTGACGTGCACCGGACGCAGACTTTACTCGGTGTTACGGAAAGGCCAGACTCCGGAGAACTCACACACTCCCAACTTACTGACACCATATTGAATTAGTGCCATATTTAACAGGGCTGTTAAAACATGAATGAATAACACATTACACGAGTCCGTTATCAAGACTGAATTAAATGTCAAGAATATGAAGAAAAATGTTATATATGTACAGTACAGAGTGGTTGAAAAAGATGGACCTGATTTGAAATCACCATATCTCTGCAAATGCGACGCCCATGAATGAAACACTTCCCACATGAGAATTTAAAAAAATACCAGTAGGTGCGACTTGGCGCTACACTCCTGGCCTCCAACATCCCCAGACATTACACCCCGTGACTTTCGTGTGTCAAAGTTTTTGTGCCATTCGCGACTAATCTGGAATCTGAATCAAAAACAATCAATGTAGTGGACGAAAACACTGAGGACAAATTCAACAATCGTCATGTTGTTGCTGCAGCAGGTGACGGACATATAGAGCATTGATAAAATGGATAATAAAACCTGAGAACTCACTTGTCCCACGTTGCTAGGAAGAAATATACCTGATTGAAATCAGGTCCATCTTTTTGAAACACCCTCAAAATCGATTCAATTGTTCCTCGCGTGATTTCCAAACCATCCTGAACATGTCATTAAAATCTGTACATTTCTTTCTGAGTCATGTTCTTAACAAATGAGTAAATGCAGATGACACCATGACCTTCATGGGTCATAAATCAACGCTGGTAAAAAGTGTTGATCACCGCTGGACGCTGGTCCAACAAACCCAGACCCACCACAGACATACTTTAAACCGGTCTTTAGAAATAATGAGTCGTTAATACTTTTCCTGGAGTCATTTGCCTCGTTTGGACCCTCGACAGTTCTGCCGGTAGATCTTGTAATTATTGCTCCTTATGTCAAATTTTAGGGCAAATACAGACCTTGGCTGTGTCTCAATTCAAGGGCTGCAGCTGTTGGCGTCGTAGCCGAGCGCGAAGGCCGTCCTGTTTCAGCGGCTCCTTCAAATGCAGCCTTCGTCAGCCGGGTAACAAAGGCTACAACCGATGGATACTTCTCGGTCCACTGTATCCCATAATGCAATGCGCGCATGACAGGTGCCTACGTCATTACGCAAGAGTAAGAACAGCTGTGATAACTTACGCAAATTGTCCAGCCTCTGTGGGCTAGACCGTCGCATTCAACAACCGTTAGGTGTGGCCTTCGCAGCCCACGTCAGTTCACTTACCTACCGAGTCGGTCTTTCAGAGCTTCTGTTTATTGAATGAAAGATATTGTTTCCAGAGTCTAAAGAGGTTTTTTCACTTAGAAGAGCATTAAATATCTCTGTAATGCAGATCTCTGATGTCAGTAAGTGTTAACCCCTCACGCATCCTCAGTTTGACCTTTTTTGTCCAAATATGGTCTCTTCCAGTTAAAAAGCGCCAAGATAGCGACTGACAAAATGCAAACTCGTGGCTTCAAAATGGTTCCGAAACCATCGAATGAAGCGGTGCACGTCACTACAGCTTCGACTCCGATCGATCTCCACTGGGAGGAGTGTAGCGTACGACCGGGAGTTGTGTCGAAAAGTGCACATGCCGATACTGAAGCCTTTTCAGCTGATTTTTCAGGTTTAAGCTCAACATGAGTCTCAGAGCGACTGAAATCTACAAATCACCAGGAGTCACGCTACAAACCAGTGTCAGCTGCCAAACGGACATAACATCCTGTTGCTGTAGCATCGCATTGATATATTTATTGTATTATTTAAAGGCTCAGCAGCTTGAACATAAAACCTTTATACTGTGTGTATTTTTGGTTATTTTTGACTTTTCTAATGTTGGATTTTACAGAAGATGTATGACATTTTTGGAATAAACACATTGTAATACAGACAACTGTGTGTTCAATCAATACTTATAGAATTATTACATTTATTAAAGCGACCATCAACTGGTGGCTCGCGGGCCATGTTCTGCCCATCAAAGCTTTCCATCCGGCCTCAGAATATTAAATATCACATGATGTAGATGAAGAAGAGACAGTGAGGTTGGGTGTTATGTTGCATTTTTACTCTCTATATAGAATTCATTCTAAAAAATAAGACATTAATGTCATTTACTGATTTTAAATCTCTTCATTTGACCAGAGGAGTCGTACTCAACAACTCAAAACCAAGTAATATTTCAAATAAATGTACTCCTGAGTAGTTTTTTCTTACAGAATACTTTTGACTCTTAGTTACATTTATGATGGAAAAAACTTATTTCTACTCAGTTACATTTGGCCACAGGTCAATGAGTAAAATGAACAAAAATGTGAGAGAACACATGGAATCCAACACATGAGCACAGGAGTAAAAAAGGAGCAAAAGTAAAGCAAAAAAATAAATAAATTGAGTAAATTAACAAAAAAGGAACAATATAAACACAAATCAAGAAAAATCAATCAACAAAATAATTTAAAAATGGAAAAATACACAACAAAATGAGCAAAAGAAAAAAAAGTCATGCAAATGAATAAAAATGTACAGTATGTCCAACAAAACTGAAAAAAACAAAAACAAATGAACAAGTAAATTAGCAAATATGATCAAAATAACAGATAAAAGTGAACGAAAAAACAAAATGAACAAAAATGAGCAAAATAATGTACCAGGTAAATTAATAAAACTGGACAATGTAAGCAAAAAATTGAAAAAAGAAAAATCAACAAAAACATAACACAAAAAAAATACAAAAACAATCAAGTAAATTGACCAATGTGACAGAAGAACCAAACCCTGGAGGGGGCAGGTGTGTCCAGACTTTTGAACAGTAGTGTGTACAGCGTCTCGAATATGTGAAACCCTGTCATGACTCTTCACACACAAATATTACAAATACATTTTGAATTTATTCACAACCATCTCCAATTCATATCAATCTACTTACAGTACAATATGAACCCAGTTGCATTAAAAACACCACAGAACAGCATAGTGTGGTTTCAAAAAAGTGTGCAACTTCATAGAAAAAAACAAAAACCTAAGCTACTAACTGTTCCCGAATCAGCCAAACCTTACGGTATTTTTAATAATCACTCATCTACTGATCACATATTTAAACAGCAGTCGTTTGTAATCGAGTCATTTTACAGGTTCAACAGGATTTGTTGGCATCGTAAAAAAAAAAAAAATCCAAAGAAATGGAGTGAGAGAGATCAAAAACTGCATGAAACCATTTCGACACCTATGGTGAACTCCAGTGTTAACGCGTTAGCACAGTTGTAAAGACGGTACGAGGGGAAAGGAGCGTTTAAAATTTAAAAAAAAAAAAACCAAAAAAAGGGGACGTGTTCATCCATAGCTACCGTTTGCGTTTCTATAGTGTGTGTTTAATATGTTTGTGATGTCACTGTGCTGTGAGCAGTGATTTCACCCTGATGACAGGTCAGACTACGTGCCATGCCGAGTGGTTACCATGGCAACGACAGTGCGGAGTTGCCACGATGAGTCCTTTGATGTTCATTCGTCCTCAGATGCCGCATTGATCCTTTGATTACTACTCTGATTACTGTAGTTCATCATAACAGTTGAAATCCTTCAAATTGTCACGTGAACCTTTCCCTGAATAAAACCACCTTGAAAGAATTCAGAGCCTCCTGATCTCCTTCTGGTAGATCTTTGAAGAACAAAGATGGCGTAAACAAGTTCACCAGCTCAGCTACTGTTGATCGTTTGGCTCCGGAAGTGAAATTTCAGAGGTGTGTGACGTCACACTTGAAAGGTTGATAGTTAACTAGTAGCCGCCAAGCTAACAGTGTTCAACTTGAGTCACTGATGACATCTGGAGGTTTTCGTCATTTGCGAACATGCCTCCCAAAGCTAAAGCCAAGAAATCCAACGGGAAGAAGTCAAAGGAGGAAGGTCCGACCAAAGGCGACCTGGAGAAGGAAATCGTTGCTCTTCAGGAGGAGCTGTGTAAGGAGCGTGAGGAGAAGCAGCGCTTCCAGTCAGAGCGGGACAAGGTCCTAGCATCCTGGGACACCAGCAAGAAGATACTGGAGGAGACAAAGGCCAAGCTGAGGAAGAAGAGCAGGGAGAGGGAAGCGGCAAAGGAGCGCCAGAGAGTGGAGATGAACGCGTACAAGCAGAAGTTTAAGAATGTCCTGTTCGAGCGGCACAACGCCACCACTCAGCTGAAGATGGACACCACGGTGACGGCTTCACAGATGCAGAAGCAGCATGCCGACTCTGAGCTCCACCTGCTGCAGGTGAAGCACGGTCTGCATGCCGACCTGAGGGCAAGGCACTACCCCAAAGAGGCGCTCTACACCCATCTGCAGCTGAATCACAAAGTGGAGCAAAGGATCAAGGACATAGAGAAGGCGTACAATGACTGGATGCATTCGAGGACCAAGGAGCAGGAGAGGAAGAGGATAGAGGAGGACACGGCACTCGAGCAGGAAATGAAAGTCCGCATCCAGGCAATTGAGGAGGAGCACAAGCGAGTGATGAGGGGAGAAGTGGAGGAGTACGAAAGGATCGAAGGGGAGATGGATATGGAGCACAAACGGCTGTGGGCAGAAGTGGAGAAGGTGAAGATGAAGTTGAATCAAGTGGAGCAAAGGTTCGCGAGGGCTGAGAAGAAAAACATCCATCTGAGGGAGGCTCTGCACGAAGCAGAGCAGAAGCTGCCCAAGATGAAGAGTAAGCTGGAGGAGCATGACAAAGCCAAGGCCAAAAATGAGGCGCTCAGAGTGTGTGTGGAGGAGTTGAATGAGGAGAAGCGGAGTCTGAAGATAGAGCACAACCTTCTGCTGACGGCCTTCGAAAAGGTTGAGCAAGAGCGTGACGAGCTGCTGAAGATGCAGACTCAGACCATCCTGGACATACAGCAGAAGAACAGCCTAAAGGAGATGATGCGGCAGGACAGACTGAAGCTGCTGATAGCAGCCCTGGAGAAGGAGGAGGCCCAGCTCTGTGCTGGCAGTGTCCCACGTCAACCCCGACCGTGCTGACGTGAATCCTCACGAACATCACTGCACAGTTGTTCATCTATCATAACCCTAACCCAGCTTTAAATGATACCAAAGCGGTCGATAGCACTGATGGATGCATGAATTGTGACACGATGTAGCCGTTTTCCACCAATCGCTGAATCAAGACAGTTGGAAGTGAACATTAGAAGTCATCCATCCATCTTCTACCCCTTAATCCTCACAAGGGCCGATCGCAGCTGAGATCCAGGAGTTCACCCGGATGAGTCGCCAGTTCATCGCAGGGCTCATTGGAAATCTTTAGCGTAAATAAAGTAAGCTGTGTTGTGTGGTCAGAAGGTGGCGCTATAGCTTATGCTACTCATAACTAATAAACAACAGAAGGGGATCTGCTGCCGAGTTCCATGTAAAATTATATATATATACTTTGTTTTTTCGTACAAAAGGAGATTTGGTCTTCAGCTGCATGACCAGTCAGATTTCGACACATAACTGGCGTTAAATGTTTGGTACGACAGAATTTATTCACAACAGGTGTTTCCACTCACTTTTTTTTAATTTTTTATTTCAGTTTATAAAGGACAACGTACGCCTACATAAATTATTCATAAGAATAAAGAGATGTGCATACCAGATTTAGCAAAAAGCTAAATTCCATCTGTAGTCCGTTCATGCACTTTAGTCATACTAAAACTGTTGTCTATTTCCCCAAATGTTCTGCATGACGTGGCGGTGGATCCGCACGCCTGTTGACGTCTTTAGCACTAGTTTTGACTGAAATACAACCCATGACATAAACTACACGATACTGTAGCACAATCTGAGAGTAGAATGTTCATACTGCTCACGTTAACCCTTTAACTGCCTGGTCAACCATGTTATAGCATGAGCTTATTTTTGCTCATGTTTTTAAATATATATTTTATTGTTCATGTTCTTGCTTACTTTGTTCTTTTCTATTCCTTTTATGTTATGGCTTTCGTTTTTTGTTCAATTTTGTTCACGTTATGTCGTGTTGAGTCACATTAAACAGGAAGTTAAACTCGACTGGTGTAAGTGAGACAGTGATCAGTTCAGCGATGGTCACGACAACCATCCACGAATGAGCAATTCATCAAGAATCAACACGAGTAATAAAGTTAAAATTTTACTGTAGATCACAGAGTAATGTTACAGAGTCTTTAGTGTTATAAATGAGCAGGAATTATTTTTGGGTACCCATATTTCCAGTAGGGAAACTGTTTTTTGTTGTTTCTATAAAAGACAATGACATTTTATCGAAGACATTAAGCTTTAACAGCCACTCTTTTCTTGGACTCCTACCCTAAACTAGAGTAAGGTGTACAGTATTACATAATAAGCGTAAGGGCCCATATGCATGTTTGACACTGATCAGCCATAAAGTTATGACAACTGACAGTTGAAGCGGAAGTCATTAACTTTATTCCAGTGTCACTTGTGAGTGGGTGGGATATATGAGGCTGCAAATGAACATTTAGTCCCTGAAGTTGCTGAATTTGTAAGAGAGAAATTTTGCAGCATAAGGATGTAAAACATTACTACCGCATGATGATGTGTAGGTTCCTCCTTTTGATTCCAGACCATGTCCAAGTCAAAACATGAGCTGCACCAGACCCTGAAAGCCGCATTATAGTGGCACATACTTCAAATTCTGCAAGTCGTGAGCAGGACCTACTTTTCTTTTGTCTCACCTCTGTCCACTAACCCCAGGGGAGGAAGTCCCCAATATTAGGTCCTTGTCAAAGTTGACGATTTGCTGCTTTCCGTGCAACAATTTCGAGGGTTAAATGTTCACTTGCTGCCTAATAAAAAGCAAGTGGAACCATAAGAAACATTATATGTCATAATGTTATGGCTGATCGGTGCAAAAGGGGGAACATCTACCTGTATTTGGCATGTGGTTGAAACACAACCCCATTAGTTTAAACACGGTTCAAATATAACTTCATACGGATATTCTATCTGTAAAGCTCTGATAAAATATCAAAAGGCACAGTACAAAATATATATAAACAAACAATGAAGACTTCTCTGACTAGATTCAATTGTTTTTACTGATGTCTTGTAAAAATCTAAGGAAGTATTTAGCATTTTAAAAGCACAGTGTATTGTTCACAATTGTGACAATCTCTGACAGTCTCAGAAATAAGTTCAAATACAGCTGAAAATTGTTGTCTTATGTCGTGTATTTAATGCTGTGACTAATTATTCTTCAAGTTAGTGAATCTGAGAGATGTTTCGGCCTTTAGTGACATAATAGTTCTTCAATCGAGTGTCAGAAAACGCCACCAACATATGTGACAAACTGTTCCCGTGACACTTTTGAAGCGGAATTAGAACAGAGCAGCATAAAGATGTTTCAGATGTTGAGACTCCTTTCAGACATAGTCAGGATTAGATCTTGGCTCCTGATCAGACCTTGGATCTCTGTCGTAGCTGAGGTAGACTGGCGAGAACAGACCTGAGATCTGGTTCCCTTTGGCGTCAAAGCCTCAGCTGTAGTGAAAAATGCTGACAGCTACATGAACAGAAAATCTTTATCTGTTGTTCACTGCTGTGAGTCTCAAGAATGGCTTGGTTTGTTCAGTGAAGGTAGCAAAGATTTGCTGGTAAACAATGACGACAATACCTGATGGAGAGCTGGATGTAAAGGCATTATTGTACTGTTTAGGGAAGCCTGAGATGATGTGACACGGCCCCCTTCTAAAGTACAGTACGTGAAGATGAGGAGTGGTTTTAGTTTGTGTCCATAATAAAATGTAAAAGTCTTAAATTCTAAAAAAAAATAAAAATAAAAATAAAAATATCAAAACCAGCTACATTGATCCAGCGTGGAAGAACTGACTGTAGCTCCGGTCGTGATGTCTGGTTGTCCTCAGCGAGTTTTCCTGTAGTACACGAAGGCTGCCACCAGAGCTACCGATGCCATTATGGCTACCATCCTCCATTGCGAAAAACCATGGATTACTCCCTCCTACAAAGGAAAAGAGCCAGGAGTTAGGGTTTCGGATGCACTGTGACGTAAAAGAAAGATGTCAACACAAATCATCTTTTTATGCAGCTCTCAAGGCCAAAAATTAGACATGAGAAATACAGTGAAAACACACATTTTCATATCAGTGAGTATAGATGTTCACACGACAAATGTCAAATCCTTTAACTATTTTCTGACAAATGCATTGATCGATTTTATTCCTTTGTTGCTGATATTGGGTGACTGTAGTTGGGGTAAACTGTAAAACTCCCTCTCTGGGATCAATAAAGTTGTCTGAATCTGAATCTAAACCTGACTTTGTACTGTGTCCAATAGCAGTTTAATAGTAACTGGTCTGTTCAAACAGGGCAGATCATGTCAAAGGCAAGTCATTATTTGTCTACGGTAGTTTTTTTATTTGCATCTCGTATAATTTCTTCAGATACACTAACTTTCACATGCATTTTAAGAATGCAAGCGTCATTGATTATATTGTAACTTTGCTTAATGTGGTTTATATTATTAACCTGTAGCTATATCACTGCAGAGATATTAAAACTGTTTTTTTACATACTGTTTGTTTACATACTGTAGGCCTACAGTAGCAGAAGACCACTCCTGTCAGTTAAGAACAGGAAACTCAGCCTGAATGGCGGTGCAGAACACTATGACCACAGTGCGTTCACTTGTACCCACGATTCCAAACTCCGGAACAGTACGGAAAACCTCCGTCGACCAATACAAATCAAAGTAAATTTTAAAGTTCATAACTGTTTCCCCCATACTGTCCAAACGTTTCCTGATTTGGGCTTGTATTTACACAATAAACATCATGCTATGTGTATTCAAGGGCCATGGTCTGAAAAGTCTACAGTGAACTGAAGTTTGAGACTGGAAATCAGACACATTTTAAGACTCTACGGACGAAGGATGTGCTTTGAACCATATAAACTTGCATGTATCAACAAACATCCAAAACAAACGGGTGGAGCTTTATAATCTCTTTTGCTGAGGTGATGCCTCCTACTCGAGCGCCATCTTCACCCTCCTAAGTCAACGGCGTCTCCAACGGCTGCGTCGCGTACGCCACATGGATGAAGGTAGAATTCCAAAGGAATTACTGTACGGAAAGCTGTTGGGAGGATTCAGATCTCGAGACTGTGCTTCAAAGACATCTATAAGGGCAACTTAAAAAGCGCTGCTATCGATCCCGAGACTTTCCCAAGACAAGTCTCGGGATTCCTGGAGAGTCGCTGTACAGAGTGGTACAAGACAAGTGGAGGAAATCCGCACGGACAGCTTGAGGAGGAAGAGAGCCACCAGCAAGTCCAGCTCTTTAGACCAGGCAGCAGCTGTCTACTCCTGCCGCTTATTCAGCAAAGACTACCACTCCCACATCGGCCTACACAGCCATGAGGAGATGAACAAACCAGAACTGACCAAACCCGGTGCAACCATCATCTCTTAATATGGAAGGAGGCCGACTGAGAAACATCCTAAGCTCAAACTGAAACCAAATATGTAGATGACATGTTTATGAAACATCCAATCTGCTGTACATTTATTCAGTATTCAACATTGTGAGTAAACCGCCGAGTTTTATCACTCACATGGCGATACCGCATTACCTGGAGAGTACACCGGACATGGTCTCACTGACCATCTGAACACCTGAAAGGTTAAAGGCCAATTCACTGCTGCCCACCTGAGCCACGGGGGATGGCCAGGTTGGTCGACACCCACTGACCAAATATAAACAATCAGTATCCATGGCAACAAAAGAACCTGTATGTATGGCAACAACATTCTTTGAACAACATTCCTAGAACCTGTATCCGTGGCAGCAACATTCCTAGAACCTGTATCCGTGGCAGCAACATTCCTAGAACTTGTATTCGTGGCAGCAGGATTCCTAGAACCCGTATCCATGGCAGCAACATTCCTAGAACCCGTATCCATGGCAGCAACATTCTTTGAACAACATTCCTAGAACCTGTGTCCATGACCACAGCATTCCTAGACTTGTCCTTTCACTACCATTGAACAACCTCACCATTAAAATACAAACAAGTCAATATCCATGGCAACAACTTTATGCCATATTCAACAGGTGTCTCGGCTAGTTAGTGGGATTGCTGAATCATACAGCAACCCCACTACCGTGGTACCCTGTCATACGAGTGCATCAGACGACTTTCTCATGACACGAGGAAGACAGGAGCAAGACACGAGCTCTCACGCTCTGCAGTGCGACCAACTGTATTCTGCTTTATATTTGTGCCTTTTTTCACCTGAAATAGTGCTTCGTTTTGTGTTTTTTCATCATGGGACCTAAAACATGAGTTGGCAAAGGAATACCGTACAGTCAAAGTGCCTCCACCAGGCAGCTAGTTCCGATCGGAAAGCTGCCAAAGAGTTTGTCAAGCTTCCTTAACAACAGACTTCACTTCCTCAACCTGTGCTTAATTGCGACGAGACAGGGCTCTTCTGGAAGAAAATGCCACAGAGGACATTCATCACTGCCAAGGAGAAGAAACTAGTCCGTGTACATCCTTTGCCTGCAGCGTCTCCGTCTCCAAGGTAAATCATTTATAAATCATTTTTAGAACCAATTTCATGCATTCCTTTTCAGAAAATGAACATAACTTCCTTTTCAAATAATAATAACAAATGAATGTGCACGTACGGGTGTGTAACACATACTTTACATGGGAGTTTTCGTGGGGAACACATTAATTGGTTTTACATGTATTCCTATGGGAAAACTGGTCCCGTCTCACGACTTTTCATGTCACGAGCATGACGCCGGAACGGATTAAACTCGTACGATGAGGTACCACTGTATTGTTGTCTTCAGTCTTTAATATTCTTCTTCCAATTCCATACGTTTTTTTGTCCGATTAAAACCTCACACTGTTCATCTTTTCAGGACATCTCTGATATTGCTTTTCATAATTCTAACCTCTATCATTTTTAAAATATGAAGCTTTTTTGACAAGATTTTTTTCCCATAGGAAATGAATGGAGAACTGTAATGGGATGTGTGGTTACCAACAGAACATGTGGTTACCAAGTTCAACTACGTATTTTGACTCAGTAATCAGAGATTTAACATTTTCTAGTTTTCAGTAGAATTAATCTTTTCCTTTGGGCTGGTCCCTTCAGGGGTCGCCACAGCCAATCATCTGCCTCCATCTTATTCTCTCACACCAACTACCTTCATGTCCTCCTTCACCACATCCATAAATCTCCTCTTTGGTCTTCCTCTA
>JAQQAE010008598.1:0-15110 GCA_029823295.1 Pseudamia nigra | reverse complement strand
TTCCCGGATGGGTGGCGAAACGTTTTCAACCAAATTTCCAGTCCAGTCGATGGAAGAAAAAACCACACGCCTTGCATGTTGTATATCTGCTGAGGTTAGCTTCATTAGAATTACCATCCTCATACACCAGGGACAGTCTTCATGAGACAAATGAAATTCTGTATTTTCATTTCATCAACAAACAAGAAGGAAATCACAAATCATACACATCATATTCATTTAAGTGCCTGTTTATAAAAGTTTTACCCCATTTATTAGTCTGATATCTTTCATATTACTGCCTGACATTTGTTTAGCTTTTAATTAGTTTTTTTCCTCCACAGACACAGACACTTATTAAAGCATATTTTATTGTGGCACAAAATTTAATTAGCTCTCAGTTAAGAGGTGCTTGTTGTCAATTAATTGAATTAGGGTTGTTGTGATTGTGATAGAAATGTGTTCTTTTTTAAATCCAATTTAAAACGCAAATTGACAGTTGCAAATACAGAAATTATGGTAATGTCTTATTAACCACATGCAAATTTAGAGTGTATAATAAAGTGCCACATTTTGTTATTATTCCTCAGACATGTTCAGAGGAGGACTTCATCGTAGGAAAGTACTGTTACAGCAGCAGCCAGGCCTCCAAGAACGCTGTGAGTAAATAAATAATGTTGAAGAGCAATTCATCAACTGGCTTCGCACCTAGTTTAAAAAATTATGACTGACACTGTACTATGGCCTGTGGTCGATTGCAGAGGACACCTTGGACTCCGTTTATTGATATAGCTGTAAATGGCTCTTGTTGTGTAATTCTTTTACTTGTTTCTCATCTCCTCTTGGCTGTATCTTTCACATAAACAAGACAGTGTGATTTTATGCGGTTGCAAGACTTCATGCTTTGTCCCTTTCAGTATCTGTTTGCAGGAGAACACCTGAACCTGACAGCCATGATGAACACTTGGACTCTGCAAAAGGGAATTCCTCTTATAACTGTAAGCAGGAAGGGGTCGAATCTGATGCTGAGACAAGATAGGTTCTTGAGGACAGTTCTGCCTTCAGACCCTCTCTGGTCCACACTGCAACAAGGGTAGGGGCATTAATTTTTTTTCCCGAAAATAATCAACGGTTCCTGTTGCTTAGTGTTTTTATTATTAATTTAATTATCAATAAATTAAATAAATAAATAGTTGTATTAATTGAATGTGAAATTAAAGTATGCATTTTTTTCCTCCACAGCTACCTTTGGCATATCCCCCTGACATACAAGACAGATGTTTCCAACACTATCCACAGACATCTGATAACAACAAAAACAGGTAAGAAGCAAAAGAAATCATCCACTGAAACACTTCACATACTGTATGTTAAAAAAGATACACAGTAATCATAAGTTAATACAGAGAACCCTCTCTATAACGCGGTTCACCTTTCGCAGCTTTGCTGCTTCGTGGATTTTTTTTTTGTGCAATTTTCATATATTTTTTTTTACAGCGTATGAATGGTAAATGGTAAATGCACTTATATACGTAGCACCTTCATCTTGCACTTATATAGTGCCTTTCCACCCTACGGTGCTCAAAGCGCTTTACACTGCTTTCTATTCACCCATCCCATTGGCCGGAGTGAGTTTTTCCATAGGAATCTACTTCACAGATTTCGCCTATCACGGGTTATTTTTAGAATGTAACCCCTGCGATAAACAAGGGTTCACTATGTACACAGCACCATACACACCAGATCAAAATTTTAAGACCAGTTATAAAATTGCAAGAATGTACATTTTGTACTGTTGGATCTTAAGAAGGTTCTGAGTAGTGCTTCAAAATGCAAAATGAAGAAATGGGAGTGAGACAAGAAAAAATTTTGAGTAAGCAATTTATTGCAAACAACCATTGCACTGAAATAATGTAGGTTGTTCATCAACTGATCTAAAGTTTAAGACCACAGGCTTTAAAAGCTCAAATCTTGGCAACAATGTGGATTCAGTGTCATTTTCTGTCAGGTCTCCACAATGTCATGACCTCCTAATGACAATGGCAAAAAAGCTTTGTCTCTTTGAACGCAGTCAGAATGTTGAGCTGCATCAGCAAGGCCTCTCGCAGCGTGACATTGCTGCTGAAGTTGGACACAGTAAGACAGTCATTTTAAACTTCTTAAAAGATCCTGAGGGTTATGGGGAAAAAAAGTCAAGTGGTAGACCCAAAAAAATTTCACCAGCGCTGAGCCGGAGGATCCAATTTGCTGTCCGTCAAGACACAGGACGATCCTCGGCCCAAATTAAGCTTGTCACTGGTGCCACCTGCAGTCCCATAACCATTAGACGGCATCTGCGAGAGAAAGGTTTTAAGAACAAAAAACGTCTTCAAAGACCTCATCTCCTTCAATGGCACAACATTGCCTATTTGGAGTTTGCACGAGACCAAACATGGGACATTGAAAGGTGGAAGAAAGTTTTATTCTCTGATGACAAAAAATTTTACCTTGATGGTCCTGATGGCTTCCAACGTTACTGGCATGACAAGGAGATCCCACCTGAGATGGTTTCTACACAGCACAGTGGAGGGGGCGCCATCACGATCTGGAGGGCTTTTTCCTTCAATGGAACAATGGAGCTTCAGGTTGTGCAGAGGCGTCAAATGGCAGCTGGCTATGTGGAGATATTGCAGGGGGCATCGCTCATGACTGAAGGCCATCGTCTGTGTGGTAACGACTGGGTTTTTCAACAGGACAACACTGCAGTTCACAATGCCCGCCTGACAAAGGACTTCTTCAAAGAAATAACATCAACGAAATCCAATTGAGAACATTTGGGGTTGGATTGTTGGAGTCCTTTTTGAAAATTTGATTTCTATATTAGGGTTTTTTGGGTATTTTTGAGATGTGGTCTTAAACTTTTGATCAGCTGATGAACAGTCTGTTTCAGTTTAATCGTTGTTTGCAATAAATTGCTTACTCAACAATTTTTCTTGTCTCACTCCCATTTCTTCTTTTACTGCTTACTGTAGAACCTTCTTAAGATCCAACAGTGCAAAATGTACATTCTTGCAATTTCTCAATTGGTCTTAAAATTTTGATCAGGAGTGTTCATTTAAAGATTTAGCTCAAAATCCCATACATATTATTCATTGTAACTTGTGAGTAGAGAGCACATTTTCAGCTGTTTGCAGAGTGGTTGTTTCAGTGACCACACTCCTTTTCTGTTGTTGCCATGTATACCATCATATATGCCCTTATGGGGTCCAGGATGATCCTGGTAGTGCTGATGGTTCTAGTGGTCCTGGAGGACTGACTGAGGACTGCGACTGTATATTTGTGACTCAAAACACATGAATTAAAATCAAGTCAAGGTGCAGTCTACAATGTTGCGAAACTAGCTAGTCGTCGCTCATTTGTGGTGGACCACTATTGGACAGACAACCTGCTAGTCAATACGAGTTACAGTTATCAAACTAGTATGTCTGTCTATTGTGTAGTTGCTTTTTTCTTTTACTTGTACCAGATGGTGAATCTGAAATGCAGGCTGTCTCTCCTCAGTCACCCTATGGTTAGAAAAGCTACAGTTGCTAGCTCCCTTGTATCTACAGTTATGATTGTTTTCAACTCTGCAAATGAGTGCATGGGCTTGTGCACCTATCGAGGTTGTAAGCTGTGTTGACTGGCAGGTCACCTGTCTAATCATTTATAGTGGTCAGCTGCAAACCATCAGCTACTAATCAGATTCCAAACATGGTAAACTGCATCTTCTCCACTGAGGAGTGTTTTGATAGTTGTCTGCTGAGAAAGGCAAAAAATGGTTTCACGATCCAGCATTCAGGCCTATGTCATCCATATCACCAATGCTGGTGTTCGCACTCCTTACTTGAAGCTGGAAAGTGCCTCAACCAATGCACATGGAACTTGTCATGGTTATAGACCACGTTAATACTGCTGTCGTGTCAATTTTTAGTATGTGACGCTACAGTTTTTAAGGAGTGCTACTGCTTGTAACATGAAAAGATACAAATAATATGACAGTGTCTGAACTAATTTACAGTGAACCCTCGTTTATCGCGGGGGTTATGTTCTAAAAATAACCCGTGCCGGCGCCACTCCGCCGCCCACTCCACCGCAGCGCTGCCCTCCAATGAAGGCCCTCGTCGACACTACGGACCTCCATCGGCGAGAAAACCCACAAACATATAGCACTTCAGAGTCACCGCCAGCGATCGAACGCCGGTGCATGTCCGGCGAAGCTGAAGGCATCTGCACTGCACAGCACGGGAGACAACACGCAGGAGATGACTGACAATGGCCTTAGCCAATCAGGACGCAGAACACAATGTGCGGGTTCTCCTTTAGCCAATCAGGACACAGAACACAATGCGCATTCATAAGCTGTATAAAAAAATACATGAAAATTGCACCAAAAAAAATCTGCGAAGCAGCGAAGCCGCGAAAGGTGAACCGCGTTATAGCGAGGGTTCACTGTACTTGAAACTTGCCCTGCTTATTGGCCACTACAATATAATGTCTCAATCCTATCAACCTCTGAGACAGGTGGCACTATTTTCTGGCAAAAGAATATCACAAAAATTCTGTCATTTGGTGGATGCCTTTTTTGGCAAATATCTTGTGAAATGCAGTACCATGCCATACCATCTTTATTTGCGGAGCCCTTTAAAACAACAACATGGCTGACCAGAGTGCTGTACAGTAAAGCAAACATAAAAGATACAAGCACAGGGGAAAACAGGGGCTTATAAATAAGGCTCACCAAATAAAACAAAACAACTTTCAGAGCACCTGTACTAGTTTTAAAATAAAAAAGACATAAAGCCTGGTATATCACAGCACGTCTAGTTTAATGCTTACTTTCCTATGATGTCTGTTCTATTTTGTTATTCATGTGTCATACAGACAGTGTACATATAGGGGAGAAGGTCAGCTGGGTGAAGGTGAACAGTGACATGACTGGATATTATGTGGTTCATTATGAGGATGGTGGTTGGGATGAAATGACCAAACTCCTGAGGGAAAACCATACCGCTCTGAGCTACAAAGACAGGACTCACTTGATACACAATGCTGTTCAACTGGTCACGTAAGTATGCATACTGGTGAGATGTTTTCTATGGTTATTTTTGCACTTTGACACCAATAATATTGGCAGCTGAACTTTCAAACATTCTCGTGTCTTTCCACAGAGCAGGTCATCTGCCACTTAGAAAGGCCTTAGATCTGATTGGTTATCTGCAATCAGAGACACACACAGTGCCTCTCCTTCAGGGATTGGGTTATCTGGAGGCCTTTTACAAAATGCTTGAGAAAAGGAATGACAATCAGCTAACCCACAACCTGGGGGTGAGGACTTAAAAATTTTCCTCCAGTGAGTTTATAATCTTGTTTGAATAGCTGTCTAATGCGACTTGTCTGTCCGTCATCTGTCTCAGAGGCACATACTGCATTTTTTCCGTGGCATCATTGACAAGCAGACGTGGAGTCACAGTGGCTCTGTGTCAGAGCGACGGCTGAGATCAGAGGTCCTCTCACTGGCTTGTCACCTGAAAGAGCCATCATGTGTGAAACAAGCAGAGCAGATCTTCAACAACTGGCTTCAATCCAATGGGACGCTCAAGTGTGTTTCTACTACATTTTAGCACAAAGCGATAAAACTGCCTTGTTCAGTGTGTCTGCAGGCATCAGACACTTACATTTAATCCTTTTTGTGCTCATTTCAAACCAACTTTAAGACCAAGTTTTGGACGAATGATTTTTTACTTAAGCATTGTGGGTAAATATAAAGTGGTTCAGTGCAAAATGCAGTTTTTGTGAACTTGGCAAATAAAATCTCCAACCCACATATTACATTTTCTGTACTTCTAAATGCCAACAATAAGACATTTGAAAATTAGGTCTGGAGTTATTTTATTAATATTGATTTTATCTTGTGAATTCTAGTGTACAGTGTAATGTCATCAGTGTATTTTTAAAACCAAAATTAACAAAATAGGGATTAAATTAATAAACAAAAGTATGACCCATATAATCCAGAAAATAGACAATGAAGAAATTAGTGACCAAATAACAATAAAAGAAAATGAATTAAATGTACCACATTAACAAATCTACCATTTTCACCAGATAACACCAAAAACAAAGCAAACCAACAAACATTAGCTACAGTTGTATCATTAAAGTGTTATAAATGTGAACTTTACATTAACAGAGAAAGACGACTCACTTTGACAAAAATACATCAAAAGAAGCAAAATGAAATAAAATGTTTTTGGAAATGAAGACCTGACATATTCACATTTTAAACTCTCCAATAGCATTTAATACTTTTTAAGGACCTGTATACACCCCTATGGTGATATTTGATCATATGTCTGTTGTGTACAGTATGTTTGCTTGTGTTTCCCCTAGTCTTCCTACTGATGTGGCAGAGACGGTGTTTTCAGTCGGAGCCCAGAATGAACACGGCTGGTCTGCACTTTTCCACACATACACCATCTCTCTGTCTGAAGCACAAAAAGACAAAATTATGTCTGCTTTGACCAGCACCAAAGACCTTGACAAATTAAAAAGGTATATGCTCATTCCTGCTGTGTTTTACAACAGATTAATACTGCCACCATGTGGTTAAAGAAGTTATTTCAGGGAAGTCATTGGCTTCAATTAGGTAATTCTGGCTACATTCACACTGGCAGACTTAGTGTTCGATTCAGATTTACTACTCAGATTGGACTTTTTATTTGATTGTTCACACTGTGCTCTTAAATGTGGTCAATATGAGATTCTGCTGTGAAATGGTTTAAGCCCTGAAATGATTCACATGCAGAAGAACAGTGATAGTAAAAGTGTTTAGATTGTTTCCTTTAGTAAAGATACTAATAGACATGTTGAGCATATATTCCAGGTCTAATAAAAGGAAGCATTATTGTGTACTCATTGTAAAATGGTCCCTGTTAGTATTTTACTGTTTTTACTGTTTAGATTCATGTTAATGTTGCTTTTTACTGCCGCCCATGTTGGTTGAGTTCATTGAAGTTCACTGTACTATGTGAGGGTGATGTCAAAGATGCATGAACGCTGATGTGACTGTGCTCACTGAAGTCACAATACAAAAGATCACATTTTATCTGATTCAGCACCACATATGGAAGTAAGCCAGATCAGAATTGAAAAAAAAAAAACAGGTTTATTGTGATTTGAACTGTTCACATTGTCATAAAAAAAAAAGCCTGAAACAAGTCATGTATGAGTATAAAGATCAGACTGGGGACAATTTTATCTGCAAAGTCAACATAGACTATGTTTTATCTACAAAGTCAACATAGCCTGTCACATCCTGCAAAAGTGCACCTTATTCTTATTGCCCAGTAATTATTATTCTTATTAAGCAACAATTCGTATTCATTGCCTATATTACTGTCATTTATTATTAACTAGCTACATTGTACATTCTTGTGATTATAGTATGTTTATTCTTTTCATGTTTTATTGATTAATTTTCCTGTGAACGTTCCATCTGCTTGTGTAAAGAATACTGCCTTTGTGTATGAAATGTGATATTTAAATATTCAACATGTCACTGTTGACCAATTTTAGCGTTAGGGTTACAGCTGAGCCATGTTTGGCCTGGTTTAAATTTTAGCCACATGTTAAACACAGAAACTTCCTTTCAAATCTCATAAGCCTAATAGGTATTTCGATTTTACACTTCTTCTAAGGATTGGGTTTCAGGAAAATGACAATGGTTAAAAAGTGCAGTGTGTAGGATTTAGTGGCATCTAGCCGTGAAGTTGCTGACTGTAAGAAAAACTCAGAACTCCTAACATTACTGTATCCATTCAAAATTGGCTTAGAAGAGTTATTATTTTCCGAATTATTTTTCAGCAGATAGATCTGTCTAAATCCCACACAGCGCACCTTTGTAGAGTTAAATAAACATTAATGTACAGCAGTTTGTTGTCTGTGTACTTGTGTTGCAGACTGCTCAGCCTGGGTATGGAAGGCAAGGTCATTAAATCACAGGACCTGTCAGCTCTCATCCTAATGGTGTCCAGATCCCGAGGTGGACACCGCCTTGCATGGCACTTTGTCAAGGAGAACTGGAACAAACTGGTTGAAAAGTTAGTACAGTACAACATGAAATGTACATGGGATACTATAAAGAAACGTTTGCTATACATTTTAGGAATTCTAAGTCTGATCACACCTTCTTTTTCAGTGTTTTTCTTTATTTCTATTATTTTTAACATTTTCAACATATTTCCAACAATATAAATTAATATTGAAGACATCCAAACTGTGCAAGAACCCATATATGGAATTAAGAAATAAACAAAAAAGTGTACATAGTACTTTGATTGTCTTTTCCATTTCCTGTATGTACTTAATATTTTTTTGTTTTCTACATAATTCCATATGTGTTCTTTCACAATATTGCAAAATTGTAAACACTAAGAGAAGGCACATCCAAACTTTTGACTGGCAGTGTATATTATCTTTCAAGCACAAGCTGATATTGGTATGGTATTTTTAATAATAAAGCTACCACAGCCATTTAACACCTTAACTCTCATAGCTATGAGTAAGACTTTGGCTAAAATCTGTTTTGATTGTGTTGTCTCTCTGTCCTGCAGATTCCACTTGGGCTCATCTTCTATTAGAAACATCCTCATTGGCACCACACGCCACTTTACAAATCCGGAGGATCTTGCAGATGTAAATACACTATTAGCGTTACACTGACAATATCAGCAGTATTGTTTAATCAATGATATTTTCCAAAATGTTGCATCTTCTTTAAAAAATGCAGACTCATATCATGCAAGCACAATTGATCCTGACGAATTGTTCTGTCTGTATTTTTAGTTGGAGTTTGTTTCATATATTTGTATGACTATGCAAATTACTGCATATTTGTTTGGCTTCTAGATGCAAGAGTTCTTTGAATCCATTAAAGCACAATCATCTGGGCTGAGAGCCACTCAGATTGTCCTGGACAATGTGCACAAAAATGTTCGCTGGATGCAGAGGAACCTGGAAACACTCAGGAGCTGGGTGAATGAGCAACTGAGGACGGCAGATTGAGAGGACATCTGAACGTTTTTGAACATGTACTGTACCGGTATATGTGATTTAATTTAGAATGTGAAAATACCTCAGAAGAAATAAAATTCATATTGAAGACATTTTTCACATACACGGGATTTACATATTGTGTTTGCTGAAGCATGTTTGCATCTGTTTGTTTGGTATTTAAGTCACTATTTGCCAATTTTTTGGAGCTCAAGACTCACAATGGAAATTTGCCTGGGTCTCGCTGGGAGCCAGACTCAAAAAAGTTGTGTAACTATGAACACTGAACTTATTTTGTTCATTTTGATTTTATTTGAATACTAAATGAATACAATTAACGTGATAACAATGATAAATAACATAAAAATGACCAACATATTCCACGAAACAAAAAAGTAAACAAAGTAATTACAACAGTGAAGAAAAACAAACAAAAAAATAAACAAAATCAATGACAATAGCCAAAAATGAACAAAATATCAATAAAATTACATACAAGAAACAGTCAGAAAATGAACAAAATAACAACTCGATTGAGTTTATTTCAAGCATGTAAAAAAGAAAACATTTATTCAGAGAATAAAGGGGAAAGGAAATAGCGTCAAACCACAAAAGGCATAATCAAAATGCACATATTTTCAAAAAATGTAACAAAAATTTACAACATAATGATCAAAATTTAAACAAATGGTGGACACAATAAAACAGACTCCACCACCTATTTTGAATTCTAGCCTTAAGTTTGGGAAAGACAGTGTTAAATTATTATTTAAAGGTTTGGTTTAAAAACATGTTAGAATTAAGACTTTAGATTTTCTACTAAAGTGTTACATAAAGTGTCAATAGGTCAGGGTATCAGAGATTAGGACTGAGTTTGTCTATGTAGGAGTGGATTGGGCATTTTTGAACATACAGAGTCAGGAGCAGCGATTTTCATACTTCCACCATTTCCTGTTTTATTGCGTGTTGTGTATCTCCTCTCCTTTCATTTCAGCTTCACTTCTTGCTCTAACGTGTTTCACCTGTGTCCGATTGTCTGCCCTACCTCCTCCTGTATATAACTGTCTCCCCTTTGTCCTTACCACATCATTGTAGTTCACTTGACTCATGTTCCAGCTTTCATTTGGATCCTTGACTGCTTTTTGGTTCAGATCAGTCACACAGGGCTAACTAAGGTGTGGGTCCTCTCCTGCCTTTACCCTCTCACTTTTTCAGTCCTACTTTCTTCTCACTGACATTGGTATAGATGTATCTAGTAGCTGGCCTTTTAAATCTCTAATCATAGGTCCTGTGGCAAAATTAGTCCTGCATGAATCAACATCTCAGTGATTTGGGGTGATATGCACTATTTTTTGCTTTCTGTAATCTACTTTTCATGGTCAAAGACGATCAGAGCATCATTGGCAATTACAACTGAAGGTTTTGGCTGCATTTGGCAACTTGAAGACCATTCACAGGAAAAACCAGCTCACATTCAGAAGAGTGAAATCTTAAATAACAAGGATGAAGTGTATTTTGTTGTATATGATTATTTCAATCTTTTATTTAAATTTACATGCATAATTTGTGTCTGGAATTACACTCCCCCTCGTTTGTTTACATTGCTTTCATGCAAATATCCAGCCTGCATCATGCTGTGCTGAAGGTACATATTGCTTTAAAGTAGGGGTGAGCAAATCCAGGCTTTGAGGGCCGGAGTCCTGCATGTTTTCCAACTGTCTCTGCTCTACCCACTGTTGATTACCTGTGTTCAGTCAGTCAGAAGCTGGAAGATACAGTGGGTAGGGCAGAGGCAGTTGGAAAACCTGCAGGTCACCAGCCCTCAAGGCCTGAATTTGCCCACCCCTGCTTTAAAGAGTCAACTTCCTGCACAATACAAATGAGACAGTATAACATGAAATGGTATATACTTTTCTGTCATGAGCATATCAGAATCATATATGTTTAATGTATTAATTGGGACTTGACATAATCTGTGGATAATGAAGCAAAATCAAGTACAACACACTTTGCTTGTCTTGTATGACCATCATGAATTTTTAAAAGTTATTAGGTTTGTTTGTTTTTCCTTAATACTGTGAACAAAACCAGATTAAATGTAGCAAGGTCACTGCAACTACTTTAATATGTACATTCCATATACACAGCACAGTGAAGTAATCCTGGTTTCACCAAAACAGGAAATGCAGGTTTCAGCGATTACAAAATCAACTCTGCTGAATAATTCACCCCCAAAGAAATCAAGTACATATTTTTGTTCTCTTGAGTTGAGGAAATCACGCTGCAAATAAAGAGAATGTCATGAATGAAATGAATGAAAGACGTTGACCTCACGACAGTACAGAAAGTATGTGTTCTTGCGTCGCTCCGTGGCCACGCCCCCTGCTGGGTCGTCCAATAGGATTTCAAGGGAGACTGTCAACAACTGGTCGGAGAATCAGGAAAGTGTCATTTGGGTCTTCGGTAGTTTGCGGAACGTGTTACAATTAGATTTATTCACACTGCCTGGCCAATTTCCGCTGTAGTTATTTAATAATGGAAGGAGCAGCTATGTAGGATAAAGCCGTTGGAATCAACAAGGTAGTCTAATGAATGTTTTTCAGTCACTTACAGTTGTCAGAAGTTGGCTAGTTCCATGCTAGCTACTACGCAGCTAACGTCAGTAGAGTGAGAACAGGCTGCTATTTATTGTAGGCGTCCAGTAGCCGACAGCCTGCAGTAGACACTGTCCGGCTTCAAAACATCACATCTGTGGAGCAGCTGAAAAGAGGTTAACTACCTTGTTCTGGACGCCAGGAGCTCTTTGAGATATCGAGCCATGGACCCGTTTGACAGCAACAGTGCAGGTAACGAAAGTAACGCTAGACGGTAGATGTAGTTAAGATGATGCTAACAGCAGCAGGCCAGCTAATAACTGACATGACATTAGCTGCAGCCTCACTGGACGTGACATTCATCCGAGGACACATGTTGAGGGGAGTGGGCTTAATTGTTAACAAGTAAAATAAAAGCTTTGTTTGTGTTTTTATGAGTAACGCTAAGTACTTATCTTTTGTCAGGGACTATTAGGAGCTAACGCCTGTGTTGCCACTCCGCCAGCGGTGGAACGTTTTACTTTCTCTAACTGTTAATCAATCTGTTAATCTTGTGGTTTATATAACGCTTCCTTTTAGTTGAAACTAAACAGCTTATGGCTTATTAACATGTGACTCAACCACTGGTCTGTTGAGTCTCTGCTGTGTTGCTGTGTTAGATATTAAACCACCATCAGTACCCATGCTGTCCATAACAGCAGCATTGTTTGCATAGTGCACGCCTGGTGATTCGATTAAGCTATATTTTGTCTCGGGGTGGAGAGCAGATAAATCATACCCAGCTCAGATTTGACCACCAGGAGCCTGCTGCTTTATAACCTCTGCTATTGCCCCAGGCTTCATTAAAATAAACAAAACGCTAGTACACTTTTACTAAGCTGGGTGTACAGTATTTATGTTATTGCTTCACTGGTTTTGACCTGGAAGAAGCAACCTCCAAATCACTGCACTGTTGCTTCCTTTTTGTTTATAAATGCAAACCCACATTTTGCAATTACATAATCAGATGATGAGAAAGCAATAACAGCTGCAGTATACTGTCTGGCTTTAATGATGTACTAATAACAATGTTTCAGGACTCTTCACAGGTTGCCTGTGGTATGTTCTTACCTTGACAGTACAAGAGGCCTTTGAACCGAGACACATATATTTAACTTCAGTCGTGAGTCTGCTAAATGTTTTCAGTAAACCGCTTAGAGCTCTCTCAGTGGAGCTTGTGTTATTGCTGTTTCTTGACAGAAGTACAAGGGATATTATATCAGTGACCAAAGGTGCTAATTGTCATGTCCCTCTAAAATGTCACATTATCCACATCTGCCATTTAAATATCATTTAATTTTTCTTAAATGACTGTCATTGCAGTCTCAGAACAATATCCCACAGCTGTTCAAAGTAGAAATGATGATGGTTAAAGTTTAATGTGACTCTTATTTTTATCATCTCTTCTAGATATTACACATCACATACTACTTAGCTCCTACTCTATTTATAGGAGTCGTATCGCAGCAATGTTGGTTAGACACAATAGCAACTCATACAGTCATATTAGGACACAAATTTGCCTTTTTTACTTTACAGTATTTTGGGAAGTACAGTGTCATCTTACATTTACCATCAACTGCAATCTCTGTGAATCAGATAGGTGCTTTTTATTTTTGTGTAATCCCCTTAAAACCATTACAAACTGAGACTGAAAATGCATTGCACTTACCCTGCAAAGCATGACTGGAACATGAGGCAAAATGGGAGACTTCACTACTTTCATTATTATTAAATTAGGAACTTAAACATGTCACTGGGTGCACATTCCTGCTAGAAAATCTCATGACTTTAGTAAAACAAGACAACAATGCTTCTCTGGTGCTGAAATCACAGGTTAATTGTGGAAATGCAGCTTATTTAACATATAGTAAAGCATGGGTAGAAGATATATATTCTTTGTGGGAGTTTTGGGGGCATTTTTCAGTTCACTGCAGGTAAATAGATGGTACTTATATCTGAGCTAGTGCATTGCATATTGTCTTATTTACAGTAAAGGCAGTGGACTTCCTGGCACAATAGAGCTTTTGTATCTAGGTCAAAAAAACAGGCAATACTGTAGATGGCTTACTAACAGGAAACTGAAGATGCTCTACTCGGTAAAATGTGGCTTATTGTTGCCTTAATATTCAGTGAAAAGAACAAGTCTTTGTGTTAATGACTGGCTTTTTGCCACAATCGTCTGTTGAAGTTTTAAATCTCACAAAACAGACTACACTTTTTCCTATATACATGTGTCTGCATAGTTTGAAGTAGATTCTGTTCACTCTCATTTCCCCTTTTGAGAATCTTCTGCCTTATTTCTGTTCCTTTGTCTGTCGTAGAGCGGGCTAATCTGCCAAGGAACATGATTGAGAACAGCATGTTTGAAGAAGAGCCTGACGTTGTTGATTTGGCCAAAGACTCTACAGCCTTTCCGGTATTGTCCTGTCACTGTATATTATGCCATATATGTATGAATGAAGTGTTTTAAATAAAATGAAACTAGACTGCCTTTTAGTTTGTAAAGGTGTCTCACCTCTCATCCAAGAGACTTCCTCATTTCCAACGGGTGGGAAGGTAAATGTATTTAGTGTTGTTTTTATTCTGCCTTTCCATTCTAAGGATAAAATATCCACCAAAATGGTGTGCAATCATACAACTATCCCATAATGACCTATACGGAAGAGCAAACAACTGCTCCATAAATGCACCACCAGTATGTGCTACCACTCATAAGTTTGGACATACCTCCTCCTTCAGTGTTTCCTTTATTCATTCTGATTTCGAAATTGTACATTACAGTAATTCTGAAGATAGCCAAACTGCAATACAACATGTGTAGAATTTAGAGTTATACAATATGTGTTCAAAAGGTGCATTTTGAAGTGGTTTGTTGTGGTCTCATTCTTTGTACATTACAAAAACCAGGCATTTAACAAGGAGTGTTTAAACGGTCCGCATTAAGGCAAGAAACGATGAGTTAAGTAAAGAGAAGAGAAAAAAAGTAAAGAGAGACAGACCCACACTTCCTCTGCACAAGAAAACTGATGATCTAAACTCATTAAGAAGGCATATTCTTAGTCGTTTAACACTTTTTTGTTCACTACAGAATTCCATACGTGTTATTTTACAGTTTGGCCCTCTTCAGTACTAATGTACGATGCTGAAAATGAAATTTTTTTTTAAATGAGACTGTTTGTTGAAACCTTTGACTGGTAGGGTAGAAGAGCTAACGACGGCGGTCACTTGCCAATAGTTCATGTATAATAAGCTGGAATGATTATCTATAAACAAGGAAGGTTTTCTACAGTACTATGTATGCATCAATGCATTTCTCACATCTCTCTTCAAGAAGATTTACTTTTGATTACAGTGGGGACAATAATTATTTGGAAATGTAAAAATGTGCAAGTTCACCCATTTAAAAAGATAAGAGAGGTTTGT
>JAQQAE010008597.1:0-15111 GCA_029823295.1 Pseudamia nigra | reverse complement strand
TTTTAGTCTGTGTGCATTTTAAGGGAACATGCAAATTAAGAATGTCATTGTACAGTGTGATGGCCTGTTTAACTGGACATATGGCAATAAACATCTTGAATCTTTAATTTCTTGACTTCTTAATGTGTCAGTTGCCTTGTGCAAAGGAAGTGTGAATACAGGGTCAACAGCCGTATTAGTGCCACTACAACTACTGTACCATATTATAGCAAGAAACACAGAAAAGACAGTCCATCATAACTTTTAGAAATGAAGGTCAGTCAGTCTGAAAAATCTCAAGAAGTCTGAATGTCTCCAAGTGTAGTCAATAAAACCATCAAACACTATGATGAAACTGTCTCTCATGAGGACCGCCCCTGGTTTCTGAGGCTGGTCATTCTACTAAATGCTTCCTCTGCAGCAGAGGTAGCTGTTGGTCTTCCTTTCCTGGGACGGTGCTCAGACAGACAGCTTCATCATTCTGTTTGATGGTTTTGTCGACTGCACTTGGAGACACATTAAAGTTTTTGAGATTTTCAGTTTTTGAGTGTTTCATGCCACTTTGTTGTTTACTAAATATTTCCGTATGTGTTCTTTCCCAGTTTGGTTGTCTTCAGTATTCATGAATAATGTCAAAAAATTTGTGTCTAAACTTTTGACTGCTAGTGTATACATAGGGATTGTCTTCTTTGTCTTTTAAAATACTTCTGTGGAGGATTTTTAACATAAACAATGTGCATTAAGTAAAAAAACATTGTTGAATATCTTGGTAAAAAGTCAGGATATTTCCTCATGTAAAGTAGATGCACCTTCAATTAGAAACACTAATGATTAAACCATCTGTAATATTCATTTAGATTCAGTCAACTATATTTTCTGTGACTGTTTTCATTTCTACAGTACGCAGGCTCTCTTAAAATTACCAGCAGACATAATCCTGTCAGATTTTGTAGCACTTAAAGTTTTTGAGTTATTGTTAAAGATGAAAATACAGGGATTTAAGTGTGCAACAGTAATAAATAGTGAAGTTTGTGCTTGAGATGTATGTGTTTTTTTTTCAATGACTGAATCACATTGCCAGTGCCAGAGATACAACTATGAAAATATTTGGCTCCTGCTTTGTGAAACAAAATGGCTTCTCCTTTTCCTCACAGTAAATACAGAAAAGAAACCTCAAAACAAAACAGTCGAGAGGATAACCATTGATCCCCATCTAAGCCGTGCTCAATCACACTTAAACGGGGCGGCTCTTCCTACCAGAGGAACCAGCACAAACCTTTAAGTCGACAGCTAATGCCCGGTTTAGTCCTCTCTCTCTCTCTCTTTCTTTTCCTGCTCAAAACTGCCATGCTACAACTTAATACCAGACGAGCTCATGCTGGGCGGCTGGGAGCTACTATCAAGGCTGTGACTTCAGACACTCAGCCCTCGCCTTCCATTTTGTTGTCTCTATTCTTCACCTCACCCCATCCAATTTCTCTTTTGCGGGTCACCGAACCCCAGGACAAAGTGTGTCTGCCCCACCTCCTGATCCTCGGTTGCCGACACCGAGACCACCGCGCCACACACAACGCTGGAAGATGACATTTCCTCACCCCTAAGGCCCTCCCTCCCTTAGCGCCCACTAATCCAATCAGCAAGGCCTGAGTTTTTCTAATATACTGGTGGTCTCATACTCTGACTTTATCCCTGCAGCTGTGCCGGACCGCTCATTGGCAAGATTAGGGCCTCTGCAGCTCCTCTGATCATGTATTTCAATATGAATGGGACCAATAAGGGGTGGATTATGGCTTAGTTACTTTGGAAATCCAAGGCCCCCCTTTGATGCCCTGGGTTTGAACGGCAATGGCAGAACCCCGCCTGGTCGGCATGGCGTGGTGGCAACGCCACCTGGCAGTCAAATGTTTGCTCATATGCGCTCATTAAACAACACCACTCTGGCACTGTGGGTACTGACTGCGGGCCCGATGGCGAGCCTTGGCCATGACCAGATGGCACCATCACCAGTTTGCCAGGTGGGGTTCGTCATTCCCATTCGTAAGATGCCTCATGGACGTGTGGGAGGAAGAGGAGTGTGGACGGAGCATGTTGCCGACTGTGAAGAGTAAACAAACATATTCCAGTTACCTTTCCTGCTCACGTACGCATTTCCATTCTCTACTTTTGTGATTGCTTCATAAATTCACACACATACATAACTACCTTATTCACCTAATTTCCCTACTGCCTGTCTGTGTAAAACACCAGAAACATATATTCACACACTCAGGTGTTCTGACAGCGCCGGCCCTGCTGACGCTTTTCATTAGTTGTAGAGGCCTGTGTCTTCTTTCACGCCAATGCTCCCGCTCTCCCGTCTTGGGGCCCTTTGTGTGTGAAGTGCTAGAGGTGATTAATATTTGTTTTCCCTCCTCTGTGGGAGAGGTAGACCCAGCTGATCTACTGTGACCCCTCCTTAATCCCCTGCAGATCGAACTAGTCTCTCTGTTTCCTTCTCTCTGGTTTTTGGTTTTTACCTCGGAGTGCTCCACGTCGCATCTGAATGGAAGGTTGTTTAATGCTCATGTGAAGTTTAAAGCTGAAGGCAATGGAGTAGTGTATAAAAATGTCTGTTTTACATTTAGATATAACTACCACTAAACGAATGGACAGACCGTTTACTTTTTAATCAGCCCAGACAGTTAATCTTGAAGTTTTCTGAAATGAACTTCTTAGTCTTGTTCAAAACAGACATCAATGTCAAATTTCTGCAAACAGCTACTGAGTTTCTGTCTGCGTCGTGAATACACTGCTCCAGGTGGACAGCTTGGACAGGTGAGGCAAGTGTCTTCCTCAGAGAAAATAGAAGGATATCCTGGATGAATTGGGCTGCGATGGCCAGTTTGAGGGGTTTTGGGGCTTTGTTGAGGCCAGTGGAGGGGGCGTCTTGAAGGATTGAGTGGCTTGCGGGGTCTATTGAGGACTTGATCCTGTTGACAGATATACTGCTCCCTTTGTGACCACATGGCTGTGATGAAAATGGCAGGTGCAGTATGGGTAGCCGATGGAAAAAAAAAAAAAAATCCTTTCTCGCGTTGTGTTTCAGTGGTTGTAAAAACACAGCTGTTTTCAGCTTTCTGAACCGGCTGCGCGCTCGGTTTCCAATTCTCTCCAGCTCCTTGTTGCCTTGTTGGCGTAGTCACTAAACTCGCAAACACAGTCTTATAGTCTTAGCTCTTTATAAGAGCTTTAGTTGGAAAAAATGTTCAGATCAGTATTAACGATCAACACTGTTGGATGAAAGCTCTTAGCAACTGGCTCCAAATCTGCCTCGGAGTAACTGATAGTAATGGGAAAGTGCTCGGCTGTTTAACACACACATCAGCCGAGGACGGAGGGGAACGCAGCAGAGCAAAAAAAAAAAGATCTTTATGAAGTTCTAGGAGATTAGGACGGGTTAAATACAGAGAAGAGGTTTCCCTGAGGAGAAAATAAAGGCTAACTCAACTTATACGCAAATTAGAAACAAGTTTGAAAATGACAAGAATATATTTATATGAGTGAATAAACATCTCCATTAATTCTTCTTCTTCATTAATTAAGTCTGCTTGTTTGCAGAAGAAACTTAAATGAATACATTTTGTATTCAAAGCCGAATTCTGTGCCAGTGTGAATTTAAATCATTTCATTTATTAATTCAGGAATTGTCAAACTTTCACCTCATCATAGTTTTATTCTTCAATAGCAAATTCTTACAACACATTTTTTTTGCACATACGTTTACTTTTACCATTTAATTTAATTATTTTGATGACTTCTCGTTTACTGAAAAAAAATAATCAGTACATTTCTGTTTACAATGTAAATAATTTATAATGCTATACTGTGTATTCATATTTTATTCTACTCTATTTTTAATTTATCTTGCATTGCTTACGTCTCATTTTCTCTGTACAGACTTATTATTATGATTATTATTATTGTTATTATTATGTTTTATTTATTATGGTTCTTGGATTCCACTGCTCTTTGCTGCTATAACACTGTAAATTTCCTCACTGTGGAACTAATAAATGTCTGGGTTATCTTATTGGTAAAATGCCTGTAATTGTCACAGTAAAATAAAGGTTAATGAATAAATCTTTTTTTTGTTTGTTTTATATGTTATTTCAAAGTATGTAGGAATTGCATTTTTATATTCAAATGCAAATGTACTTAACAACACAGTAACTGACTTAAACAATCCTGAAATATTACTCAAAATAGAAACTCTACTGTCTTCAATTTCATACACTATCAGCTTATAAGATTTTAAATTGTATCAATCTCTGTAATATTGATAATTATTGTTTTGTTTCCTGCACAAGAGTTAAATAAAATCACACAAATACACAAATGTACACAAATATGACAGTAAGTATTTTAGGATTCTTTTTGTCTCTTATTTCATTTTTATAATTTAACAATGAAGGACCTAGATGATGAGTCAAAAGGCATCAACTTTTTTTTTTCTAAAATCATCGGCAAATAATTATTTTGTGGCAATGTAAATGAAATATCTGCACCTTGCCTACTGCAGAATATACCGGAAATCACATAAAAATCATGCAACAAATTCATCATTTTCTCTTATTATTATTATTATTGCCACAATTTGCCTTTCATTATTTATTGTAAAAATTACAATGAAGACAAAAGAAAATATGCCACTATTTGCAAGAAATGCATTTAATGTGTGTATGAACATTGACTGGGGAATTAGTTTTCTTGTGTTTTCTCTACTTATGTGATAGAAACATTACTAATAAAGGTCTGTTTTTCTTTACGTCATTCTTTCTTTCTGCCTTTTCTTTCCATATTTCTGGTTTTACCTCACCCGTACTGTGTGAGGGAGTGTTCCCCCGGAGTGATGTAAATCTCTCAGCTGTCTGTGAAGTCGTCTAACGAGTGGCACCGATTCCTCCACAAATTACTTTTGTTCGCCGTCAGTTCTCACTCCCGCACTTTTCAGCCACATTTTTTGCTCCTGTCAATGCCTTTGACCGTCACTGTCTTTTGCAAGACAAGCAATCAAGCCATACACGTCCACGACACCACCCACTTATAACCCAATGCAGAAATCAGCCTTAGAGCTTGAGGGAAAATAGTAGGGCAACAAGGACTGTGTTACGTATTTTAAGCAAAACAAAAATCAGGTGAGAATAACTCAGACTTTGAAAAAAATAAGCACGCTCCTTGCAGAAATATGTCAGTTTCTTAATATTATTCATACTGTGACATTTTAATAAGATAAATAGCCATACAAGAAACCCAAAAGCCACTTTTAGACAGAACGTAAAAAAATATGTGTAGTGAGCCGCAAAGATATTTGTTTTACATGACATATGATGCACACTTTACCTGGCAACATGTTACAAATGCATGATTCATTTTTCAATTTCCTTTATTACTTTGGTCATTGATTTTGATTATTAACTTGGTAATGTTTTCTTCATATTGTTTGTCCTTTTCCATTTTTGTTTATTTCATTGATTATTTCGGCCATTTTTTGTTCATCTCACGTGATTTAGCAAATTTTTTGTTCAGTTTTTTAAAAACATTCTGTGCATTATAGTTCTCATTTATTTCATTTTCTTGTTAATTTTTTGATTATTTTTTCCAGTTTTTGGTTTATTTTTGTGTAATTATTTTGTGCATTCTATTTCTTACTTAATTCAATTTGATATGTCTAATTTAGTTCATTTTATTGTATATTCTTGATTATTGTGTTCATTTTTCTTCATTTTCAACAATCACTCACATTTCGCTTCTACTTTTGCTCATTTTGAGTCAAAATCTTGGAGAAACAAAACTATATTTTGTGGACTTTCCCTCGTTTTTGTCTGGATTTTGGATTTAATTCTCAAACCTCTAAATAATGGATTAGTGGATTCACAGCAACAAGCTTTATTAATTGTTCTAATAATTTAAAATCTGTTTATTTTCTTCTACTCCCCAATTTTCAACACAGTATAACACATTAAGTGAATGGTACAGTGTTTCAAGCATTTCTTGTTCAAAAAATTCCTAGTTTTATGACGTATAGCAACACATTTGGACAGTTTTGATTTGGTAAGTTTTATACTTAGCCTCCTATAGAGTTTATGGTCTATAATCACTCTTAAAAATTTTCTTTTGTACACCTTTAAATTTTATTTATATTCAGTTTTGTCAGTTTGCCATGACACCATCAAACACATTTCATTTAACTTGTTTAACTGCTTATGTTCCCTTTCTACAGATTTCAATGAATGCTTCATATCTGACCCTTAATAAAACAATGTTGCATTATCCACGTAGAAAACAACTTCTAATAAATTTGATGCTAGAATATAATTTAGATGAAGTATAAATAACATAGGTTCCAAAAGAACTTCGTGGGACACCACAGGTCAGGTTACTCTTCTAATTTGTGATTCTGCATTACAGATAGATAGGTGGATGCATGGATAGATGAATGGATAGGTAGATAGAATAGATACCATACTTTTTTACAACTTATTTATCTCAAACCATATCTTTAACATCTTAATCTCTCCTTTCTTTAGATTCTAAGAATCTTTAGATTCTGTTTCATATCTGTGCCTGAAAAGTAGAAAGTTGCATCATCTGCATGGAGTATAAAATTTAACAAATATTTTATGATACACAAATATAATTTAGATAAAGTATAAATAATATAGGTCCCAAAACTGCACCTTGTGTGACACCACAGGTCAGGTTACTCTTCTAAGTTATGATTTTGTAGAAGTACTCCAACTACTCAAGTACTGAGTAACTTTATAATGTGTAATTTTTTTACACAATAATATATTCCATTCAAATATACATTTTTGTTAGTCACTTGATGATGTTGCTCACTTTGTTGATTATTTTGTTGATTTTGGTTCAATTCTATTGGTTATTTTCTTCATTTTTTTTAACCTGATTATTTTATTATTTTATTTTACCAGTGCTGTTGCTCATTTACTCATTTTCTGCATATTTTGTTTTTTGTTCAGTTGTTGGTGTTTATTTTATTCATCTTTGTTGATTTGCTTTATAATTTGGATCACACATTTGCTTATTTTGTGGCTTACTTTGTGTATTTTCATTCAGTTTATTTGTAATATTGTTAATTTCCATTAATTTACTTGATTATACTTGATTATATTGTTTTGTTTTAGTTTGTTTGTTTTGCTCATTTTATGTCTGCATACTATACTAAAACATACTAGACAATGAATATTAAGGGTTAAAAGCATCATTCTGTGTGGGTTTAACATCATATCGACAACACGATGGAGCCTTTGGAGCCACTTTGGGGTGCATACTGTCACTTTTCACTTTCTGCCCATGAGACCATGCTGCCTCCTCTGGTGTTGGACTGATGAATGAAGCTGTAGTGTGCCGCGCCTCACTACGGGCCCATTTGTGGGGAGATAAGAGCGACTTCCTGGATTAAGGAGGTAGTTGAGGTACATCTCCAGAGAGCCTGTTTGTTTGGGTAAGACAGCTCCTTCATTACTGCAAAACTGTGGGAGGCTGGGAAGCCAACCTGTCTCCTAGATAGTGCAGGACCGCTGCCAAAATGTACTTAACCGGACAGAAAATTCAACCCACTTGCCACAGATGCCCCTAATATTTCATCATGAGCTGTGTACGGGGCACAATGAAATGTTTGGTGTATTAATATTAGTACAGAACCACCATATTCATGCTTATAGACTTAAAACAGCCAAATGAGTCAAATTTACCACAACAATGTCAACTTATCTGGTTTTATAATTAACGCAGCTCTAAGAACACTATTCTCTTTGCACTGTAATCCATAGTTCAACAAAGTTCAACCAGGTAGAAAATGCAATTTTCTCAATTTTGGATCTGCAACACATTCTGAAAAAGTTCAACCAGAGGTAATTTTATGCAAGAGATAACTAGAAAAATAATCCAAAAAACAGTGTAATTTGACTTTGAATTATTTGAATCACGTATTGATACTGGCCTGCAACATGAAAGAACAGTAACTATGCAAAAAGTGAAACTGAGATAGATGACTCTAAGCGTTTTATTTAGATTCTTTATTTAGACACTATTCTTAATTTTGATTCATTTTTTGCACTGTCTTAGTTACTTTGTTTCTTGCCTGGGTTATTTTGGTTGATTTTGCTAAAGTTTTGTTCATTTTGCTTCTTAGTTTTATTTTTCCATACTTTTCCTGTGAATGCATTCATTTTTCTTGTTTTCACTTGTGATTTTGTTCAGTATCTTGAATATTTCATTTATTGTGGTTCTGAATTTGCTATATGTGCATTTTTGTGATTTATTTATTCATCTTTCTTCATTCTGCTCATCATTGTATGTACATTTATCTTCTTATTTGGTACATTTTATGCATTTGCCTTGTAGTTGTCTTCTTTTTGGTAATTATTTAAAAATATTTCTTCTTATCTTGTTCATTTTCAGTCAAAATTCCAGAGAAACAAGGCTGTAGTGCATTCATTTTCTTTTCTTTATTTTCCTTATGTAAACTTTTTGAATGACATTTTTCAGTTTTCTTCTTTTTCTTTTGATATTTAGTTCCGTGTGCTTTTGCATTTGTTCATATTTGTGCTTTTCTAGTTTAATTCTGCTTCTTAATTTGTACATTTCATTTTCATAGATTTTCATTTGTATTTTGTGACTTTTTAGTCTTTTGTTTATTTTTCCTTTTATTTTCTTTAATTTTATTCATTTTGGTTAATATTGTGGTTCTTAGTTTGTTCGAGTGGTCATTTGAGTTACTGTTGTCTTTCCATCATCTCTGACCAGTCTGACCTCTGCCATCAACAAGGTCACTGTTTAGTAGAACTGTTGCTCACTGGATATGTCTCCCTTTTTCAGAATATTGTCTGTAAACCCTAGAGATGGTTGTGTGTGAAAATCCCAGCAGATCATCAGTTTATGAAATTGAATGTGTCTATGTGCCTAAACGCACTGCTGCCATGTGATCATGTGATTAGATATTTACACTGAATTGTGTTAATAAGTGTACCTAATAAAGTGGCAAGTGACTGTATACGGACTAGGTCAGAGTCCCAGAGCCACATGGGGCTAAATGAACAAAATAAACACTAAATCACTAACAAAAGAAAAATATTATGCTAGATGAATAAGAAAAAAATGAAGAAGAAATTCACAAAATTAACAACATAATCAAGCAAAATACCAAAACTAAGACAATGAACAACAATAAGCATAGTAATGAACATGATTACAACAAAAGTGACCAAAATAATCCCCAGCATCAACAAAATAATAAGGAAACTGAACAAAAATAATAAAAGATCGACTAACTTGCTGAAAATGAATAAAAAATGAACAAGATAATCAGACAAACAATCAAGAAAAACAAAAATTGAACAAAAATAAGCAAAATGACAGACAAAATATTCCACAAAATAAACAATAATGAATGAAAACAATCACAGAAAAATAGCTTTTTCGCAAAAATGGATAAAATTAATAAAATTAACTGAAATGAAGGAAAAAATATTAAATTATCTGCAGAACGAACAAAAAAGATTCATTACATGAACAAAAAATGAATAAAACTTAGTTAAGAAACAAAATTGTAATAAATAAAATAAAATAAAATTGTAACTCGCAACATGTGTATTTTTACTTTCTGTAGAGAAACGGCTCTTTAGGTCATAAAGGCCGCTGACCCCTGACCTATTTGCAGAGTGAGAGGGCTAAATCACACTCTAAGGTGTTTCTAGATTTAAACAGAAACACAAATACTGATGTTAAGATATTACAAACCAGCCTTACAGATTGTGCAATTTTTTTTTTTGGTCTTTTTGCATTGTGGGTGGCCCAGCATGACCCAGCCCTGGCATTAAAATGAATGAGTTCCTGATGCCGGCGTTGCCGTCCGACTCTCACGTTCTCACCGGCGCATAAAGGATTACACTCGGAGCAGTCTGACATGCTCCACTCAAACACAAAGGCTGAGCTTCACCTCATCTCAACTAGATAAAAAATACACAGTTATTCCATTTATTTATTGCCTCGAGTCACACTATACAACACAGGATGACACCAGAGGGTTTTTGACTGCACTAATTATTTTCAAGCCTTAAAGGCCTCGGTAAATGACTGACTCGCCCATGTTTACTTTGCTTTTTAAACACATTCTCACAGTTAGCATCATTAAGTTGAATAATTAAGGTGTCAATTCATCATTTGTATTGTTGAGATTGAAGAATCTGCAGATTTTGCCGCACATTTTAAAGCAATTTGATCGTCCCATGGGCAGCCATTTAGGTCTGTGAGGTCTTATTTAGTTTATAAAATGCAATTTTTTATGCTTTTACATTTTGTGTAACATTAATTCAGCTGCATAGCTTTCAAAAGCTGACAAAATCCTTACATATTTGAACTCGTGACAATTTTTGTTCTTTTTTTAAATAAATCAGTTGCTTGTTTGATGCGTGCAGGGCTAAGCTACCTGTTGAAAACTCCCTTGGGGTTTTGCAACCTTTATGACACAAAGAGCCATTGTTGAACTTAAAGAAAAAAACAAATGCGTCCAAAGCCGCAAAAATACCTGAACCCTTTATGAACCACGACATATGACGTATCTGTGAGCTGGCAACATGTTAAAAAACAAATTAATTAATTATTAAGTTAATTATTGTTTTTATTTTTCTTCCCTTTTTTTGTTCATTTATGTTTAATCTGTCAATTTTATTGATTATATTATTAATTTCTTTATCATTTTTGTTCATATTGCAGATTGTCTTATTCATTTTTATGAAATTTTGTTCATTTTCCTGATTATATAGTTTAGGTTTGTCTTAAATTTCAAAGAATAAAAATTTCTTTAATTATTCTGTTCATAACTTTGCTGTTTTTTGCTTATTTGCTTAGTTTTTGTTCATTTATGATCATTTAATTTGTTATATTGTTTAATTTAGTCAATTTTTAAATAGATTATTTGTATCAGTTTTTAATCTTCATTTTTCTTCATTATGTAGTTCATTTGTTGTTGTTGTTGTTGTTTTTATTTAATTAATTTTCCTTATTTTTTTGCTCAATTTAGTCAAAATCTTGTAAAATTTATTTGGATTTTGCAGATTTTTGATTATTTTCTTGTTCATTTTTGAACATTTAATTTGTTATATTGTTTAATCTTGTCAATTATTTTTCTCATTTTGTAGATTATTTGCATCAGTTTGTCTTCATTTTTGTTCATTATGTTATGGATTATTTGATTAATGGGAATTTATTTTAATTCTGGTCATTGTGTAGGTTATTTTTTGAACTATATTATTTTTTATTCTGAATGATTTCAACTTTATTCATATCTTGTGCATATTTTGTTTTGCTTGTTTCTCAGCATTATCATATTGTTCATGATAATTTTGTGTCTTTTGTTTCATACGTTGCATGTGCTTAATTTTCCTGATTATTTGATTGATTTTGCTTCTAATTTTTTGATGGTCTGTTAATTTTTGCTTGTTATTCTGCTCATTTTCAGTCAAAATGTGCTCTGACCTGCTGCTGTTCGCCTTCTTTTCAGAGTTTCTGCAAATTTGACTCCTGAAATCAGACCAGGTAGACAAGATATTCTGTCACAAAATACATAGAATACTGTCACAACTCAGCTTTTACCATATGTGGAGTTGCACTTTGTCTTTGTATGACGGTATAATAGCCAGTCTTAAAAATGGCAGGTTTGAATTCTATAGAAGTTCATTATGTAGTTGTTGATCTAGTGCTTAGTTTTGCTTTATTATCATATATTACTTCAATCAAAGCCACAGGAGCCACATGTGACCCTGGACCTGCAGGTTGCATAGCAGTCACAGTTCTATACTGAACATTTGAATGTAATATAAGCATTTGCACATAGAGCGGGTGTGCTGGTCTACTGCAGTGCTGCATGGAGCCTCTTATTGCCCCAGTGGCGGTGAAGGGGGAATTAGATGTAGTGTTGTCTGAGTCCCTGTTAATCCTCAGCTGATTAGTGGAATTTTCATCAGGGCTTCTTGAGAGAACACTGGAGGGAGAGAGAAACCCGGAGAGAGGGGGAAAAGGGAAAATATGAAGAGTCTGGGATTGTAACCGTCCCTCCTGTTCTGGTCACTCACCCCGACCTACCCAACCCCCTCCTTAAACCAGGCCTTCACTCCTCCGGCCAATCGGATCTCAGGCCCTCGGGTCACCTGGCTCACTCGACTAATCCTGAATCTGCCTTGTAGATTAGCACTTTCCCACTCGCAGCCACTCCAGCCCAAGCCCCAGCAAATCCCGAGGTAAATGTCGGCGCTTCCGGTAAGTGGGTGAGCCCGGCGTTGTGCAGTGGATTAAGGAGAACAGGATAATATTTACAAGCCCACTGCCAGTAGTGATAAGGCTCAGGATAAACAGTAATGGTCTGTCTTTAGCCTTTTTTTCCCCTCTCACCAAGGAAAATGGAGTAATCTCCCAATCCCTGTGTACAGTCTCTGATATTGATTATGCTGAATTAGTCAGCGCTAAGTGTTCATTAAGAGGCAGGGTCTCAACTGGTGGTTTGGGGTCCCAAAAAGTGTCAAGGATTCATTCTGAATGGGTTGTGCAAAAAACAATACACAAAAAAAACCTGTATTTTATTGGTTGTTATCACGTGTCAGACTCTGACTTTGGTGGGGTATCTGTTGCCACAGCGACATTTGATTGATAGATGACAGGCAACATTGGCGTTGTATTGTATTATTCTGTCAATTTTAATTTCAATTTCAATGTATTTAACTTATTTTATTTTATCTTCATTTTCTTGATGATACTGTTTGTTCTTGTGCATTTGTATTAATTTATTCATTTAGTTTATCTTTGTTCATTGTCTGCATCATACTGTTCTTTTTATTGTTAATTTTGGTTGCTCATTTTTTCAATATTTTTGTTCATTTATTGATTTTCTTGAGTTGTCTTATTACATTATTTGTTGATTTCATTCATTTGGTTTCTTATTTTATTCAGTTTAGTTCATTGCCTTGATTACTGTATTACTTTAAATTTTTTTTCAATTATTATATTTTAAAATCTTCTGTGTAATATTTTGAGTTGTGATGTCAATTTATTTTTTATTATTTTATGCATTTATATTTTATTTTTATTTTTGATTATTGTCATCATTGTGTTTATTATTTTGTTGATTATGATCATTATGGTCATTCTTTGTTCATTTTCTGATAATCTATTTTTTCTGCTTATTATATTGTTCATTGTATTGTTTTTTTTAACTTGTAGTGTTACATTATTTTGTTCATTTTTTTGGTCCAATGTCAATTATTGTGTTCATTTTTAATACATTTTTGTGTTTGTTAATCCTGTAATTTATTTTTGCTTTTTTTAAAAAATTGCTACTGCACGTTATTAAAAATTTTTTTTAATTGTGTGGATTCATTTGTTCATTCATTTTAACCACTTTTATAGCATCCATTGTTCATTTTGTGTTTTTTTTTGTTAACTGTGAAATATGACAACTTTTATTTTGAATGATTTGCTCCGCTTAATATGCGCATATTTTATTCAAAACAAAGTTTATATGTGCTTTTTGATGCACTTTTTTCATTTTCCTGATTATTTTGCTAATTTTGCTTTTAATCTTATGATCACATATTTTAGAGTTCATGCAAATTTGACTCCTGAAATTCTCTGAAATCAGTCAAGGTGGACAATATATTCTGTCACAAATAAATAAATATTGTCAGAAGTCAGTTTTGACCAAATGTGAACTTCCTGCACTTGTGCCTTTATAGGGCTGTAAAATAGCTTAAAAAAAAAAAAAGCCTGGTTTCAATTCTATTGGAGTGGGTCTCAACTTGATGGCCATCACCACTGCATTAGTAGATTATAGATTAGATATTAATAATTAGAATTATAGAAATAAGGCTGTTTCCTGAAATGAGATTAAAAATGTAAATCAACATGTACCGTACTTCAAAGTGGACTGTCCAAACTACAGCCAATAATATACTCAAATGGATTAATCATAAAAAGTCACAATTTTAACATCAGTTTTTCATTTCTGTTGGTCATATTTCAGCCTTATTACAATCAGGGATAAGCAGTTAAAATCTGCATATCCAAAGCTTTATTAATAACAATTGCTCCAAGTAAGTGCTTTGTCATTTTCCTGACTACATTGCTCATTTTTGCGTTTAATTTGCCGATCGTCTGTTAATTTTCACTTGCTATTTTGCTTGTTTTTCAATTGAAACAGGTTCTGAGTTGCTGCTGTTTGCCTTAATTTTAGAGTTTCTGAAAATTTGACTCCCGAAATTCTCTGAAATCAGATGAAGTGGACAAGATATTCTGTCACAAAATAAATAAAATTTCATCACAAGTCAGTTTGACCCAGTGTGGAGTTGCACTTTGTCTTTGAGTTGTAGGCTATTTTTAGAAATGCCTGGTTTGAATTGTATCATCTCAGCTTAGGTGTTAATTTAACAACCATCAACACTGCATTAATAGATATTGACATAAGGTTAACGTTCCTGAAATAAGATAAAAAAAATTAAACTAAATTAAGAAGTATTCCAAAGTGGACCGTCCAGTCTTCTGCTGATAATATGCTCCAATGGGTCAATTATAAAACAACACATTTTAACAAGAGTTTTTCTTTCATATAGGGCCCTTTTCAGCTTCATTTGAATTTGGAATAAGCACTTAAAATCTACATATCAAAGCAGTATAAATAACAATTGCTCCAAGATGGCCGATGCTTCTAGTCTTATTAATGGAAGCTGATGCTGATGGACTGGTTTAGTCTCTACTGTAGATGGCACTGTTAACCTTGACTTGTACTCGATGGGGTCCAACGGAAATAAAACAGTGGAGAAACAGTCCATGTCTGCTCCTTATTACTGCTCTGAGCCCCGGGGAGAAATTAATTAAAGCAGGGGAGAATAATAATAATAATAATAACAAAGATTATCTTTGTCATCACAGTTATGCTAACAACAGTAATGGAGTATGGAGGCTGAAATAAATACCCCACAGCTTTTATCTTACAGAAAACTCAAGGTAGACCAATGTTTCTCTTTCTCCTGTGTTATTCAGAGGAGGGGAGTGTTAGTGGAGGTGGTGGGTGGGGAGCTCCGT
>JAQQAE010008596.1:0-15111 GCA_029823295.1 Pseudamia nigra | reverse complement strand
CGTCCTCCTGTGTGTCAATTTCATTGAGGTCCAGCTGGTCAATTCCATGTTGCTTTGAGTTTTTTAGGGGGAGACTCTGACAGAGAATGAGCAAAAAAAAAACCCCACAGAGACAGACATAGCAAGCAGGGAAAACAGGGACAGGAGCAGATAGAAATGCGTCCGCTCTCTCTGGAAGCCGGAAGAAGAATGTTCCAAACAGGTGATTTTTGAGTATTCCTCAACTTTACCAGTCTTTTGTTGCACCTGTCCCAGCTCTTCTTGAACGTGTTGCAGACATCAAATGAGTGAATATTTGCAAATAAACAATAGAGCTTATCAGTTTAAACATGCCTTTGTAGTGTATTCAAATTGAATATAGGTTGAAAAGGATTTGCAAATCATTGTATCCTGTTTTATTTGCGTTTTACACAACATCCCAACTTCACTGGAATTGGGGTTTGTAGAACATATAAACCTCTTTGACACCGTGTATTTACTGCTTTAGATTTATGTTTCAGCAATTTGGCATTTTGCAGTCAAACCTATGTTACACAACTGGGCGTGATCTGTTAATATGTCATCAATAAACGAGGTAGCACTTTACATGATAATACTATAATATTGCTTGTGTATTACTACTATTACCATGTTATTAACGGAGCTGTACTTATTAAACCCATACATGCATATTAACTAAACAGTATAGTTAATTGCATATACTGCATCTTGCTTTGTGGCGTCATAACGTGCTCCTCCTGCTCCTACTCTAGTAATATCAATACAAACAGGTCAAGAACTAGACTTAATACACATTTTACAGAGAGCATTGCATTGTGGGCTACATTACAACATTAATGCTATTAAGCTAAGTGAATGTGTTGGAAGACCCTTTATAGTCTTTAGATTTTTTCAGGACTAAAAGCCTTTGGCCAGTATGCTTTAACCTGCAGGAGTTTTTGCCTTTGCTGCCATTTTAAAATCATGACTGAAATGACCCTTAATAATCAATTTATTTCTTTATGTCTGAAACTATTGGAATGTGGAGTAGAAGTAATTACTTTTTAATGTTATCTTAGACATCCCATTAATCACCAGCATTATTAGTTACTGGTACAATCATCCTGTATACCTATTCACTAATTGATGCAAATGATATTTACTAATAATTCAGTACTGCAAGAATTATTTTTTATAGTGGTCACTGTTGTCCAAACGGTTCAGATGCTTTAAAAGTGCCCATCCTTAGATTCAGGTTGAAATGTACTAATGAATCATTTTCTTAATTGTACATTTTAGGATATTTCATATTTTTTAGTTCAAGCCAGACAAAACAAGTTGTCTGACTTAGCTGGGGCTCAGTTTTCCCTGATGTTTTTGATTAATCAGTAAGAAAAATAATGTTCCGTTGCAGCCATAGTGTTTGTTGTGCATGTTGTTCAATAGATTTGGCTCAAATCTGTAGTTTATTGTTTGATTAAATAAACACTTTATGCATCTGTACTTAGTGCCAGATAATGACACAGCTCTTTGTTGGTGCTACGTGTCTGGCTTCACTCCACGTTTGAGATGTACTTCACTGCTTTGTCTCTGAGTCATATTAGCTCTGAGTCATGTTAACGGAGGCAGACGCTGCCAGATCTGTCATCCGTGTGGTAGATTCGGTCATGTGACATCTCTCCCACACTGTGTTCCTATCTCCATGCAGGTCAGCGGGTTATACACAGAAGAGGCTGACAGAGAACTTGAAGGTGCCATATTATGTGGGGGAGCAGTTCTCCAGGGAGTTTACTGGTGTGAATCTGCAGAATCTGGAGAGGACGGTGGAGGATGATTACATTTCCAACCTTCGCAACAACTGCTGGAAGGAGAAACAACAAAGTATGAAAAACAAAAACACACGGCCAAACCAAGCTTTTATGTTGCCATCAAATGTAAAGCACGCTTTGAGAAATAGTTCCATATTATGCTTACTACATACTTAAGATGTATGTATTACTTAATACATACTTTTTTCATTGTATAGATGGTATCTGTTATATATCCTCAAATAGTGACTGAGGACTTTTTTTTTTATCTCAGCTGCACAAAGCACAGGGTCATTATTAGAGACAAGCCTTTATTTCTACATTCCCCTCTTAAATAATTAGAATTAGTGATATTTTTATGAAATTTGAATGAGTTTTGTATAAAAGCCATGTCTTTATTTCTTATGTTCTCTGTTTAATAAGTAGACCTGACCTGGTTTAGCTCAAAACCTCATAACCACATTTTTATTTGCATAAGCTACCTAGAGCTACAACCTGATACTTCTTGGCTGATACAAAACAAAAACTCTCTACAGCATTTCAGTGGCTAAAAACATTAATGGCTTAAACTGCTTTTATCGTGTTTGCATTAACTTCCATTCACAATGTAATTGTTTGCAATATTGGCTAGTTTTGGTGAAATATCAGACACAAACACCTGCACAGATGATTTAGAGATGGAGCATGTTACGATAGCAACAGCATTATGTTTTTGAATAGTTTAAATTAAAGCAATAGAAATTAACATTATGTGTGTAAATACACATGATATGACCACATGATATGATCGTTATCAATTTTTTTTTTACTAGCCTGTACACGAACACCGGCCCTTACTTATTCACTGTTGACTGTTATTTGTTTATTATTTGTTTTTTGACCTTGATTTAACCAGGTGAGTCCATTTAGAACCAACTCTCATTTGCATTGACGACCTGGCTGAGAGGCAGGATGAAAAGCAGATGTGGAAAGTAATGACATGGAAGAAAAACAAATACAGTTTTATGCCGTGTCAAACCAGGCCAAATGCATAGAAAAAACAAATGGAACGTACTGAGAGTCTTGTTTGTATTAAGTTTTGTGAAGAGGAGAGTGGAATGAATGCGGTGAGTTTGGGCTTTGTTGCAGATGATTCCAGTCATTTGCAACAGAAAACTGAAAAGAGGAGCAGCCAAACTAGCTACAAGGTTTGGGGATCAGGAGATTAATGAAATTGCTCAAGCACAGATTGAGATTATTAGGGACCAGAATGAAAACTCTGGCGTTACAAAATACAGGACATAAAACTTCAGTTAACTGATTTTAAAAAGCCAACATCCATTTTGGTAATCAGTTAAGTTTTTAAGTGGTTTTTGACTCAAGTGATGACATTTTATATCCAGAGGCACAAACTTTAACTTTGTCACCATGTAGTGTTCTGCAACAACATTTGGCCGACCGTTGGCCAACACCATAACTCAGCAACAGGAGGACAGACTGACCATTTGTTACGCTTTGTCAGAATGGGTGACTAATACTAAGTGCCCACCTTCAAACTGTGCTAAAGAGTTTAACACATTTAATATGTGTGTGTGGAGCAGCTGTGTTTTAGAATTTGTCGCTTTCGCCAGCGATCCTTGAAGCTTTGTTAGAGCATCGGCAAAGTGTGTGAAAATACAGTTAATCTCATATAGCAAGTATAAAAACACAGAGTTTATTTGATTGTACAACAAATTTACCCCAGTGTACCTAGTGATCTTTACAGCAAACATCATCCTTTATGCTTAGCCCCACATGTGTCACATCTATTCTGTCCCTTCAAAAGTTCTCACTGCTATTATATGACCCTTCACAAACATGAATGTGAACTGCATCTTGACTAGTTGGTGACAAATGCATACAATCACAAAGCAGTCGAGTTTGTCCTCTGGAAAGTTAATGAAACCTGTCTGCAGTTCAGACAGTCAGCTGGTAGATAAAACACTCTGAAGGCATCACTTATGGTTTTCCATTGTTTTATCCAGTCATCCAGGAAATCATCAGCAGATGAAATAACTGAAAATAAGCCATTTTTGGTGTTTTCTGGCTGCTGATATTACTGTATATATACACGAGTAATGGAAGTATTCAGGTGCTTTAATAGTAAAACTGCTAATACCACTAATATAATAAAAGTACTCCATTCACATTCTTCAGTGAAAGAATCAGCAGATGAAAATTCAAAGTAGTCACTGTGCAGTAGGATGTTCCCAGGTCAATGTTTTACTATTACATATGATGTTTTTTGTTCATTTTACTGTTGCATTATTATGTGTTTGTTACACTTTTATTACTTTGTATACTGTTAGTATCTTCATTTCCAACGATGCATTGTATTCTCTAAGATCATCATTTCTATGCTGCATCACAGTGAGAGCCACGTGTCTCTAAACAATCAACTGAGAGAACGAGAAAGAGAGAAAGAGGTCTGTTTCCAACTTTGAGACAGAGGGATTCTAAGACAATCCCAGAGGGGTCTGACAGAGTTTATTTTGAGTAAGAAGAGGAAGAATTTGGAACTCAGCCCATAAAGGAAAATCTCATCTTTAGTTTATCACACACATTTAAAATCAACAAACTGTTTGTCCCAAAAACTGAACACATTCCCTAAAGTCTGTGTGCTGTTTCTTGCAGAAGAAGGCATGCTGTACAGAGCTCGCTATTTTGGAGACACCGACCTGTACCAAAGAGCACAGAGGGCTCGAACACCGAGCTGTGCCAAACTGTCCGAGATCACCGCCTCCACTCATGGCTGAGGTCGCTGTCAGATGTAGAAGTAAGTTCTCTAAACTTACTTTCTTAATCCTAAACATTTAAGCTTCCATACTGCGAAAAGGTGTCTTTACTTGGGTTTTTGAAGCGTATATAAAGTCTGTGATCTAAATCAAAGTGATGAAAATATGCACTTGCTCAATACCGTCAATCCTCATAAATCCGCATGAGGTAAACAACAGGAAAAACAGGCTATTTTGAATTTTCGTAATTGTGACATCACAACGAGAATCGATCATCGTCAGGTTACAACGCCGTATTTCTACCTGGATGGGCTTTAAGATCTGTTTTGGGGCTTTTAAGTCTGCACTGAGACAGGATAGGTGGGAGGAGTAAAGTGGGAGTGACATACACTAATGGGCTGCAAGTCAGATTTGAACCTGGGACACTGGCTGAGCCATGTGGGTGTGCGCTACCAGGTGAGCCACCGAGGTGCCTCTGAGCCATAATATTTCTGTATTTGAAGATTTTAAACTTAAATGAAAACCAACCAATCTATCTAAAAGTAGCCCCACCCCCAATAATCAACAGGATAAAATTCTTGACTATTTTCTTCAGAAAATTGATCAGGAACAGAGCATTATTCTGTTGGATTCTTAAATGGAGGATGAAGCACTGTGAGGATATCACATTATCACTGTTTTTGTACCTTTTAGGCAGGAAATCATTCATTCAGAAAATGACAGAACAAGTAAAAGTACTAATATCACACTGCCAAAATACCTGACTAAAAGTGCAAGTTCTGCTTTCAATTTTTTTTTACTAAAACTATTTGTATGTGTTTACTGTAGCCTTGTGTCAAAAGGATCCTAGGTCATTTTGGGCATGATTTATGATGCAGTCTTACGGAGTTACAAGGAGGCCCTTTGAAAAACAAATAAAAATCAAATCTATGCAGTTTATGTTGTCATAACCCTTACGGATGTCTTTACTAGACACATACGAGTGGTCGAGCACATAGAAGTGGGTCATTCTATTTCAACAAATGATAGTAGTAGGGATTTAAAACAAAAATAAAGGAGTCATAAAGAAAATTTTTTTATATCTCATGAAGAAGAGTTTTTGTACTATACTTCAAATTGAAAGAGAAATCAGATTTTTTAACCCTACATTTCATTTAAGGTCAAATGTAAATCTAACCTGAAACAATTTTGGGGGATTTGAGGAGAACGTTACCCAAAAACCACTGCATGGATGTGCCTAATATTTAGTGTTTTGTATAGAACATCTAGGCATTTCAACATTATAAAAAGGTTAGAAGCCTAGTGCAGATACAAATATGGTTTCAGAATGGTCAAGCATGTGACCTCAATGTAATTTTTGGGCTGAGATGCCTACTAGTTTTGACAGGTAACAAATCTTTTGGTATATTCTCAGACAGCAGGTAAAGGTTTTTCATGATGCCAAATTTCAGTTCCCTAGACCATGTAGTTCTTGAGGTACTGACATTTGAAATTAGACAAAAAATTGGCTAAACTGGCCATATTTTGAAAAGCCCTTATCCGAATGCACTAAACTTTATATTTCACTTACTGGATAAATAAGGCATAATTGGTAGAATTTTCAGAATTTTTTGAGACCGACGTGCAATGGGCATTTGTTGAAATGACCCAAGTGTAAATTTAAGTGTCAAATATAAGACCTTTAAGGCTTCATGTTCCTTCCATTCCTTTATTTTGTCCTTCCAGACTTCCAGGATCCACACGAACAACTACTGGCTGTAAATAGAAGCTTTGACGATGAAAATGACTCAACAAGCAACATGAACAATCCAGCATCAATAAAAACTGGGAAAAAAACGAGACTCCGATCAACCACACTTCCCTGTGGAGTATTAGTAGGTCAAATCAATATATCGTGTTAATATCTTGTTTCAAAAGGAAAAGCCACTTTATAAACAGCTCTTGCCAAGATACGGTATGTGTTTGAATTATCTGCAGTCCCTACTTTTGGCTGAGGCTGGCAGAGTTCACTTTTCGCGAGAACTCAGTATGAAACCTGAACGTAGCGAGTTAAAATGCGATCGTACGGACGTCCTTTCTGTAGCAGCTGATTAGACACCGCATCGGATGCTTCCTCTTTGTTTTTATGCAGTCCATTCAGAGGAGGGCATGAGTGTATGAGATGGCAATATGAATTCAGATGCACATTTTTAACTTCTGAAACTATGCAGAAATAATGTGAAACCTCTGAATACGCGCTGGTTTGTCAGACACTGTATCACCTGTTGATTAGTTATCCTTCATTTGTACGTGTGTGCAAATAAGAAACTCCCTAAACTTTTGCCTCCTTGAATTGTACTAAGTCATATACTGTACACTAGCTTCACAATAAAAGCCAAGTGAATAAGAGACGTGCCTACCCACACAGTGGGACATTGACCAGTTGTAGTTTTGTGTGTAATGTGTCTGAGAAACCCCTCTCATCTGTTCAAGCCATCTCCTGTCACACCCTGTTTATACACTAGGCTATTTATTGCTAAATTATTTGTATTTATTTATTTTAAAAAGTGCATTATAAGACTAGAGATACGGTAAAGATCTTGTTCACTTTTTCCACCATGTTTTTACTCCTGGATGAAAATAAAAATGGATGCTGAAACGTGTTGGACGTGTCTCAGTACCGTGAGTTCAGAAAAAAACCGGCATCAGCACATTCACTGTGTAAAACTGGCAGCCAGCCGACTGAGCTTGCTCACCATGGCTCAGTGCACGTCCACAGTGTAGGGGACGTGCAGAGCGTGAACTACTTTCAGGATGCCTTTACTCAGCTGTTTTGGTGGATAGTGTAACTCTTCTTTCAGACCGCAGTCTGCTTTTGGAAATGTTTTCTTACTTTGGAAATGTGAGTCTGTATTAATGTAGTGATCGACATTTTTTACACATACAACAGCAAATTGACAGGGATTTGCATTTCCAATGCGCCACCTTGTCAAACATTATGAACTTTTTCTCACTGTTCTAAATTTGCTACATAGAGAAGCATTTACTATTGGACATTTTTTGTATTATTTTACAGAAGGTTGAAAATGTGAATGTAGGAAAGTATGGAAGGAACTGGAAAATAATCTAAATATAGTGTTTTATTTTTATTTTTTATTTGTTTTTAGAATGTGCCCGTTTATTCAATTTCATACCAAGAGATACAATTACTCATTCTATGTTTGTTCATTTTTGTATGTTTTGATTATTTTGTTATTTTTTCTTACTTTTGCTTAATTTTTGTTTAGTTTTTGGACAAGCTATGGATTATTTTCGTAACCCCCCCATTTTTATATTTGTTCAGTTTTGTTAATTTCCATGATATTAATGTTTGTTCAGTTTCTTTTATTTTTGTGACTTTATTATAATAAACAATAGTGAAGATTTGAATATAGCCAACTTAAGATTTTTCTCCTTTCCGACTGACAGCAGTGCTTGCAATTTACTTTTTGTATAGTAATACCTGTGTTCTAACACTGTTTTTATACAACACACAGAATGTAGTTATTCAGCATGACACTTGGTCAGAGCAGGAAAAACAGAAGTGATTCTACATTGTACTAACATTAATGATGCGTCAAGGAAGTGGCCCAGAAAGTGATATGAGTGCACAAACAAAAATTCAGCAACTGAAGCAACTCCACAGAAGAAATTAAAACTGTTTGACTTGTGCATTTGTTGCCTTAATGAGTGAGGATGTCTGCAGTGATAAAGATTTTTCTTTTGCGTCAGTGTTTAAGCTTTCATTTCCTTCCACTGCTGCACAAAAGATGGAAGTTGTTCCCTTTTTTGCAGTGCTCACATTCTTGATAACCTGAGCCTTTCTTAACCTTAGGCTGTTTGTTCCAATTCAGGTCATTCATTCGATTAACTACTTAGGTTTCAACAGAGCTGGAAAAAAGGTCTGTTTGTACAACAGGTGCAGGTAGACAGGCTTCTTTTAATTTTATTAATATTTAAATGATAATACATAAGTATCTACTGCATAATACAGTACATTTTATCCAGTACACGTTCAGAAATATCCTTAAACTATTGCTGCCACTAGTTTACTGCTTAAACTACTGTCTGCTGGTTTTAGGTTATCTTCTAGCACCAGAGACCTGAAGATGTGATTTAATTCCATTGTCAATAAGACTGAGATGAAAACAGATAATTAGAACTAGCCACATAACGAATGTATACATGTTAATGTTCCATTTATTAAACAATGCTTCCCAGTAAAGAAGCTATACTTGAAATTTCTGGAATTTTGTGGCTTAGAGCCCTAAGTAAGAGCCAAATCATCATATAAAAGTTATAGGAGTAAAGCATAAGCATAAATTAAATAATTGACATTTATAAGTTAAACAAATGATCTATTTAACTATAATTTATTTAGAATATTTTGCTGTAAGGGGACATGTGCTTGCACAGATGTGTAAACACAGACAGGGACATGAAATTAGAAAAGGGTTGAATAAAAACATTTTCATTGTATAGACATGTAGGCGAGCTAAGGATTTTCTTATTTTCAGAACTTTGGAAGAAGTTCATGGGACCATTTTTGTTCAAGATGAAGCATTGAATATTTATGGTTTGACTAAAAGAATTGAATTACTTAAATCTGAAATCATTTTGAATCCATAAAGTAAACAATGTGGTGTCGTTTCACTGAGAAAACAAAAACACAGACTCAGCTGTTTAAAAAAATAATTTATTTGCAGTCATGAAAGTACAAAAAGTGCAATGTTATGAGTATTTGAATATCAAATAAATACAAGATAAGTCTACACAGATCCAGAATAAAGTTTGTCTTGAAGGCTGCAGCTTGCACAAACACAGGATGATGCAAGCGCTGTTGGGCCTTTGCTCTTAATTTCAAGCCGTCATTAGGATCCCGAACAGTTCACTTGGTGTCCAACTTGATTACTTGCCATATGCAAAAGAACATGGTCTTAAATAACTGTTGTTATATAGCTAGCTGCCGTTGTATGGTTTCCATAGAAACTGAGGTACACACATTTCTTTGTGAATGCCTGTTTAACAAATATACCATCCTTGTACCATAAACTGTTCCTTGACAGCTGAAAAAAACATAATACATCATGTCAAGTCCGTCACACTTCAGAAGGCATCATACACACACATGATTAAAAAAACAATAATGATAGCATCGTAAGGCCCTTCTGGAGCTTAACTTTAAAATGGATAGTAAGTACTATTGGTCCTGAAATGCAAGGATATTTGCAAATCTTAACATTCCTCAATAAGCAGATCTTCAGAAGAATACAGTTTCTTCTTAATTACACGAAAGCCAGTGCTTAGTTTTATTGCTTGTCTCACTGCTGGAGTGGATGCCGATTTAGTGCTAAAAAGTCCTTGGATTTTAGGCCAAAGCCCGCTGGACTCCAGCCTCAACACTAGTGTCAGCTGAAAGGTAGGGACGAGGTAGGGGTCCACGGAAAGCTGAGCCATACTCTCACAGACGTCCCCCTGCTCCACACAGAGGTCGATAAGAGCCCCTCTTAACCCACAGGGCTCACTAGCTGCCAGGTGGAGGAGCTCACTGCCGATGTGCTCCAGAAGTTTGTCTGGGATGAGCAGTTTGGTGCATCTTAAGGCACAGTCTGAGTCTTTCGCTTCCCTCAGACTTCGTGCAATGAGATCCACGACTTCTTTCAGTAAGGCCTCTTCCATCGGATCATAAAACAAATCCTCATGAAAGGCAGAAAGGTCAGCAGAGTCGTCAGATCCTGTTGAAGACAAAAAAAGTTAGTGCTTGAATGAAGTACAGTACTTGAAACAATGCAAAAGTACAAGCAAATGCTCTTGTAAAGGGTTAAAATATGACATTATTTACCTGAATCTGACAGATCACTCCTGCTGCCACTGTTGGACTCCATACTGCTGCTGAAATCAGTCAATCTTTGCACCAGTTTACCCCAGGACAGCCTTCTGGGACTGCTGTCCACCGGAGAAGGAGGTGCGCTGCCAATATCAGTGTGTGCAGACAAAGTAGGCATGACTGTCCTCTTGGAATATTCAAAGTATATCAGCTGCTTCTGAGGTCAGCTGTTGAAAAAGAAACAACAAAATAAGCAACCTGGCACAAACTGGTCACGGGAAACATCAAGAGAAAAAGACACAAAGAAGTAACACGAGTACGGATTAATACTTAAAAGATGAAATATGAAAATGAATAGAGAAAACATGAACAACTGTACAAGTATTTATCCTCTTGAAGGTAGCTAGCAGCTCTATAACTGCTCAATTTAGCTATAAAAACAGGTAGTTTAGCACGCATAGGGCAATACTTACATAATTTTTATAAACCGTGGCTGTTCACGTTCTTCATAGATGTTTAAGGTCGTTGTTTTGTTGGTTATTGTCTCTAAAAACGACTCTCTGCTCGACTTAACCCCCTATACTCAGCGACTGAGCCAACAGCTGAACAGCTCTGCGGTTCGTCTCGCAACAATGTTTATATAGGGCCGAGTAAACCACGCCCCCGCCCCTCCACACAGCCAATCAAAAAGAGAGGCACGCCATCTGCGCTGTATTTTGCCTGGTAACATGCCAGCAGAGAAGAAAGACAAACAGGAGGAGGAAAAGGGGGGTGGAGGGTGATGAATAGCAGACCCAGTGTTCTAGAAATGTACAGGGATTTGTCTAGGCTTGTACAGGTCATATTATATTTCATTGTCAAACACTTTTATGAAAAAAAAATATATATATTTTTCCATTTCTCTTATATGCATCTAAAGTGCCTGCATTTCACTGAAGTGCAGGCTCAAGCTCAGCTGGTCTAGTGTTGCAGTGAAACATTACGTCACCTGTTTTCTGCAAGCATTACATCAGAATTTTTCATCTGCCATGCAGCAACACAAACAACGCTGCACTATACAACACTGGCTGCAAAATAAAATCACAAGATGTGTCGTTTCTGCATTTGCTCTCAGTGTGTGCAGTTTTAAAAATGCTATGTTAATTTAAATGCATCAGTCCTAAATCAATTCATAGCTTAATTCTCGAAATAAAAACACTTATGCATATGTGGAAGCCATGACAGTGAATCTTGACCTGAAAGTTTTCCAACCCTCACTAAATTTAAGTAAAAACAAACAAGTAACAGGTCTACATTCAAAGTGTTAATTAAGTTAATCAAGTATTATCAGAAAAATCTACTTAATATATGAAGGTATTCTGCAGTAAAATGGTCTCTGTGACTGACACTGTTGTATATGATAGGATTCCGTTATTATCACTCATGCATTAATGAAAAGGCATAATTTTAGCACTCTAGTTAGTTTAGGTACAGCTTGTTTTGAACCGTTTCGTATTAGACCACCACTAATCATAATTTTATTAAATTTGGTTTTCTGAAGAGTAAGACATGAAGCCAGTGTTACAACCTCATAATGTGTGCTTTACCCACCCAAGAGACTATACATCAACATTGCTTCTTTCTGACATAAGTGACTGGCCAGTTATACTGCCCTACAATGGCAAAGTGAAGTAATGCCACATTTGGTGAAAACGAAGTCAAGACAAGAACTTGACCCTGTGATGCCCGATTTATTTTGTGACAGAGTGTGTTCAGTCAATCATGAAAAGGAAATTAGAAACCAAGACAAAATTCTGTCCAGGCACTGTGTTTCCCTAGTGTTTTGGCAAAAAAAAAAAAGAGCAAATTAACAAAATGAGCAGAAGAGGAAATATAATTATTCAAAAAACAAAACAAGTGGTAAAAGGATGAGAAGCTGACAAAATTAACAGAATATAAAATGCACAAAATGGTGATCATAATTGTACAGAGTAAACACAAAAATGAGGGTAATAAATGGACAAAGGAATATGATGGAACAAAGAATGCAGAAAGTGAGCACTGAAAAGGAAGCAAAAAAATAATAATTTTCTTACTTTTGCCGCTTTCCAAGTTAATGCACTTTGCCTTTGTAGTGCTGTGTACCTATGTAAACTGTGTGAATGAGTACATCTATAGCAAACTGTCACATTTGACTAATTCTGTAGACCTCATGTAAAAAAAATAAATTAAAAAAAAATTTCATTTGTAAATCAGTAACTAAGTAATGTAAATGTAGTGCATTTAAAAAAAAGCACATTTCCCCTTAGAAATGAAGTGGAAAGCAGCAGAAAAAGACTATGCTCAATTAAGATGCAATACCTCTGGAAGCATGTGGAAAATTACAACACAACTCTAGGTCTATTTATGGAAAGACAGTGAACAATTGTCCAGCATTAGGTAGTGTTCTCCTGTTGTAGTAGTATATACTGTATGCATAGCTTTCTGAGGAAAGTTCTGGAAGGAAGCCAGATATAGGCTGACGTTCTACACGTGAGGGGGTGTGGGCAGAACTGTGCTTTAGAGCACAGAGGAACTGATAAACACGTGTATGCATAGCACTGTATGTTCTCTGTGGTATGTTATGAGTTAAGAGTCATCATCACAAAGTCTTAGGGGACAGAAAAAGAACTTCTCATTTTTGGTAGGTGAAGTTTGATGAGTTGCAAAGCTTCTCCTGATTTAAAAAAAAACAAAAAAAAAAAAAACAAAAACAGCAAACAACTTAGGGACTAGATTCCTTGAGAGTTGTAAACATGTGGAGTGCAGTACACTTTTGAACTCTGGCACAAAAACAGTGAAACCCTGGTTAGAGGCGTGTCCTACACTGACCAGGCAGGGACGTCCTTAGACAGTTACACTTAGCACAGTACATTTTGTCCAAGCCACCACCCTCACTCTGCTTCAAAAACATTGAATCAGCGAGGAAAACATCATATAGCTGCATGTTTTGTTACTGCGCCCAAAGCTGATGAGGGCTGACACCATCAAGCAACTCAGCACATTAACAGCAAAACTCTAAAAAACGTATTGATTGGGACAACAAAAACAATAGTACAAAGAATTGCTTGTCTACCCCACAGTATGACGTAAATGAACTGGGGCATGACATGAAAACAATTAACAACTGACCCAAAAAAAGTCCCAGTGCGACTTTATTTATAATCTTTCTTTGTTTTTACTGAGAACTGCAAATAAAAGAGAAGTGGGGATCTTAAGAAAAGGACAAACTGAGCAGGCTGCATGTTTTTCAGCCTGAAAAAAATAGCCCACTTTCAAGGGATTTATGACCCAAGACACACAGACTGCCCTGGAAAAATCACATTTCAATGGAGATTTTAGTAAGAGTGTTTATTTTAGTACTTTAGAACAGATAAACTGTTGCCATGCATATACAATAGTAAAAGTAATAAAACAATATACCACACATTCCAGATAGTATTTCATAATTTACATTAAAGAAACAACATGATGTATGCAGTTCCTTTCTTTCTCTTTGGCAGATTTATTAACCAAAGGCAACACTGTCTGTGTATTTAAGATGGTGTGAAACCCAGTAGTTGTTCAATAGGTTTATAACGCCACTCGTCTGCCTCCAGCTCTTCCACCAGGCTGGCCAGCTTCTCCATTCGAGACACTTGTTGATCTGGAAAAACGCACAGCAGTGACTAAAGGTGGATGTTTTCATAACATTACATACAGCGCTTCACATATGCAGCCAGTGTCACTTACCGTGTTTGACCTGTTTCAGCGTTGAGGCCACTTGGTAACTGAATACAGACTCGCATAAAAATCTGTCAGAGCCGTCTGAAAAGGAGCACACACAAGAAGAAAGGCACAAGGTTTCATAACAAGATTAGATTTATGACACCACCTGAAAAAAATAGGCCTTTCAATCTACAGTACTCATAAACAGATTGAGTTTCCTATTATGCAATGTCTCTGTATAAGGCAGGTCGGCACTTCTGGATGTTGAAACAGTCTACAATCAACACGAAAACAACCCGAGAATAGAAAGTGTTCAAGAACAACTGAAGACCTTCAGAATCACTGCTACTTGTTTTCAACCTTGTGTTTATATTCTAACCTTGTGTTATTCAAGTGTAATCAAGTAAGAAAGAACCTTTGCCACATTTTGCAGGAACTTGTGAATCTAACTGAATTTCAGCGTCTGTAGAAAACATCTGGAACCATGTTTTACTTCTACATGTAGTATATACCTTTAATAGCATTTTACTGCCCTAGAAAAAGTTGCTTCTTCATGTACACATAATATTGTCTGTTTTGTTGTTTTTACCTGTTTGACACTGACTAATAATAGCTTTTAAGTTTAATGTGTTTTAAATGTGGAACTGTTTTTGTGTGTGTGCTCATTTTCATTTCAGATCCTTCCTGAACTTTATTTTGAACATGCAAATGAAAAAGTAACTATAAAAAAAAAAAAAAAAAAAAAAAAAAAATCAGAAATGAAAAGTGCATAGCATCTTACTAGTAAATGACTAGGTGGCTTCCACATTCATTTGACTCCAGTGTACATTCAAAGCCATCTGTATCCTATCGACAATTTGTCTTTTAGATGATGTGAAACTGTTTCACACATCTCATATAATATATATATATATATATATATATATAAATAAATCATTGTCAATGCTGCATTCACATTTTCTAGGAGACTTTCTGATGGTGCTTCACTTAGCCTCTGTAA
>JAQQAE010008595.1:0-15112 GCA_029823295.1 Pseudamia nigra | reverse complement strand
AGGGGGGGGCACGACAGAAAATAATTGAGAAGCACTGAGTTAAAGTAACTGTTCAGTGGAGTAGTAACTGTTCAGTGGAGTAGTAACTGTTCAGTGGAGTAGTAACTGTTCAGTGGAGTAGTTATCAAGGAGCAGTGACAGATTGAAAACCAGCCGTCGCCTACACCTCAAGCAGGTGCTTTTAGTGACCAACCTGTTGCTCAAATCACCCAAATCTTGGCGCCACAAGGCTTGGCTGAATGCAGTGATGCTAGATTTAAGTAGGTTAAGTGGAAATTGTATCCATGCTGGCGAGTTTAAAAAAAGGAGTGATCAAGGACTTTTCAGAAATGTCTCCTCCTGTTTATAATGGGATTCAGTGCACCAGTGGGTTGTACATACTGTCGTGAAAGGGCTCGCCATTTAAATTCTGTAAGTCAAGAGTTTTTTTTTTTTTTTTTAAGCATATTGCGGGAAACTAGACCAGTGTGGTTAGTATTTAATGTAAAAATTATTTATGTAATGTAAACTGTCTCAGAGCAATCACAGTTTTAGCAGAAATTTCTCTCATTTTGGAGTATTTCTCCACTCTGTCAGTTGACAGAGTGACTATGATTTTGTCTTATTGTTGATATAACTTTAATAACATTTATATGTACCCCTTCTTTAAGAAGAGGGGCCGGAGGGTGTGTTCCCACTGTAGGAGGTCCCACTCCTCAGCCTCCATGGTGAGGTCTATTCTGGGGCACTGGAGAGGAGGATCAGGCGGACAATCAAACCTCAGATTCAGGAGGAGCAGTTTGGTTTTCATCCTGGCCATGGAACAGTAGACCAGCTCTACACTCACATACCGGACACACTGATAAGGGCTGTTTGGTCTCTGTACAACCAGTGTCAGAGCTTGGTCTGCACTGCCGGCAGTAAGTCCAACTCGTTTCCAGTGAGAGTTGGACTTCCCCAGGACTGCCCTTTGTCACAAATTCTGTTCAGAATTTTTACAGAGTGTCTACTACCAACGTACTTTGGGTGGAAGACAAACGAAAGGCTATTAACAAAGTACTAAATCAGAAGCCTCCATACAAGTGAACTAGGTCAACCACTCTAACATGGTGCTAGGAGACAGTTTTCCTTCCTATCAGAGCTTTGTCTTTAGTCTGGTTTGTTTTTTTTACATTTATGGAGTGAACTATTTATCAAAGTCCTTCTACTGTACTTAGTTTAATGCCGTTATAGTTGATGTCATGATGGATTTTTAAAGCTGGAACCCTTTAATGTTGCTAACAAATAGCAGAGTGGTGCAGCGGAAGTGTGCTGATGGATGTCGATGGATTGAATCCATCCTCTGCTAGACATTTTCTTTTATTATCTTTAGTTCCACAGTGAGTCCATGATTTGGTCACGGGAATCGTAGACAAATTCTGTAAGTTCAAATTAACTGCTCAATTCAAAAGGAGTTATTGAGTCAGTGAGAGACAATATTAAACATTTACACTTAATTTGTCATCTTTGGTCTCCTATTGGTACTTTGGCAACAAATAACCTATTTTGCTGCCAAAAATCAAACACTGCATTTTGATTGGTACTGTGTCAGTAGCTTTTTGGTGGTCTTGCACCCAAAGTACTTTGGCATCAGCCACAGCCTAATTTTTATGGACAGAATTTCTTGGCTCAGCCAGCGTGTTGAAGGGCGGGAAGGATGGAGCTGGAGTTTGACAGGCAGATCGGTGCAGTGTCTATAGTGATGTCAGTTCTGCATCGGTTCATTATGGTGAAGAAGCAGCTGAGCTGAAAGGCAAAACTCTCGATTTACCAGTCGAGCTACGTTCCTACCCTCACCTATGGTCATGAGACAGAAAGAACAAGATCCTGGACACAAGCGGCCAAAATGAGTTTCCTCTGCAGGGTGGCTGGGCTCTCCCTTAGATTTAGGGTGAGAAGCTCAGTCATCTGGTTGGGGCTGAGAGTAGAGCCTCCTCCACGTCGAGAGGAGCCAGATGAGGTGGCTCGTTCAGATGCTTTCTGGACACCTCCCTGGTGAGGTGTTCCAGGCACATCCCACTGGGAGGAGACCCTGGGGAGAAGACCTTCAGCAGGTTGGAGAGACTGTCTCTCAGCTGGCCTGGGAATGCCTCAGGGTCCCCCGTGAGAGCTGGATGAAGTACTGTAGCTGGAAGTCTGGACTTCCCTGCTCAAGCTGCTGCTGTGACCCGACCCAGCAGGAAAATGGTAGAGGATGGATGGCCAGTTTTATGTCCTTGCATCTTTTATGACATTTTTGTCTTTTCTCATCTTTTACAGTTTTTCTTGTTGTGGCTTTTACAGTTTCTTTTTGTTTTTTTTCTGCAATGTTTTTGTCATGTTGCATTTTTACTGGGAATTCATCATGTTGTGTCTTACAGCATTGTTGTCACTTTGCACATTTTGTCACTTGTTGGGTTTTATTGTTGGGTTGTCTCATATGAAGCCTTTTATCTTTCTGTGTTTTACATTTTTGTATTTAAAGGTGTAGTCTACGATGTTGGGAAAGTAACTATTATCTGATCATTTGTGGCAGGCCACTAGAAATGATGACAGGCAACTTGCCAGATTTTGAAGAAATTATGTTGTAAGCCATGTTGATTGGCAGATCATTTGTCTAATCTGTTACAGCAGTTTGCTACTAGTTAGTTTCCCAACATCATACACTGCTCCAGCATCATTTTCAACTTCATATTGTACAGTGTAAAAACACATATCTATGCAGGTTGTTAATTCAACTTTCACTCCAGACCAAAAGATATAGGCTGTAAACAAGTAATGATTTGACATTTACCAAGATATTTATTTATATCAACTGTTGGTCATATTACCCATATTTTCTTTCAGACCTAGTAATGGATGAAAGACAGACATTTAGGAGGGGAATATAAGCATGAAATTTTACAAAGTCATATTTAAGCATACAGTAATGAAGCTAAATATCAGTACAGGAATAACTCTTGTTTATAGGTATAAAGTAAAGGCACAAAAAACGGCAATTCACAATGTTAGGAAAAATAAATCCTGCATTTCAAATATGCTACCTTGTATTTTAAAAAGGACACATGAACCTTTGTTCTTTGGTGATAAAGGCTCTTATGTACTGTATAACCTCACTCCCACTATAAGTGATAAACAGGTGTGTGAATGATTTCCACTTGTGTCTCGTTGTCCAGACAGAGGTCATTAAAGGGCCATGTGGCAGCGTGGGGATGACATTTAGACACGTTCCAGCCAGTGAAGGTGACGTGGTCCATGTCAGCATTGAGACAGTCACGCCCAACTCACCTGCAGCCCTGGCTGACCTGCAGAAGGGGGACCGCCTCATTGCCATCGGAGGTCTGACATGTCTTTGTATTAATCACCTGAATGTTGTGATCTTAATTGAGCAAATTTGTTGTAAGATGTTTTGAAAGTGTAATTTAGTGGGGTCAGGCAATATGCTTAGACAAGTTAAATTAAACACAATTAAATTAAATTAATAACACAGTTAAATTAAACACGAGGTTCAGCTAAAAAGAGAATTCTATCTGATAGGCCATAAATGATACTTATTATCATTTCATGGAAAATATGAGCTCATTTTGAATTTGTTGGCAACAAGACAAAAAGTTGGAACAGGGCGATGTTTACAATTATATAACGTCCCCTCTTTTTTTAACAACTCTGTCAACATTTGGGAAGTGAGGAGACCAGCTGCTGGAGTTTGAATGTTGTCTGATTCTTGTCTGATGCAGGATTCTAGATGCTCAACAGTCCTGATTTTTTTTTTTTTTTTTTTTGTGTCATGACTGCAGGCAATTCAGTTCAAGCACCCAGGGCTCTTTTCCTGCAAACCCTTGCTGTTATGATAGATGCAACATTGTCTTGCTGAAATATGCACAGCCTTCCCTGAAAGAGATGCTGTCTGAAAGGGAGCATATGTTGCCCTAAAACCTCTATGTACTTTTCACCACTGATGGTGCCTTTCCAGATGCATGAAGCCCACACCATACGCACTAATGCAACTGTATACCATCAGAGAGCCAGGCTTCTGCTGATAACAAGCTGGATGGTCCCTCTCCTCTTTAGTCTGCAGGACATGGCATCCATGGTTTCCAAGAAGAACTTAAACTGTTGACTAGTCTGACCGCCAAACAGTTTTCTATTTTGATTCAGACCATTTAAAATGAGATTTGGCCCCGGGAAGATGGTGGCATTTCTGGATCATGTTCACACAAGGCTTCTTCTTTACAGGGTACATCTTTAACTTGCTTTTGCGGATTCCACTGCAAACAAACAGTGATTTCTGTAAGTGTTTCTGAACCCATACAGTGATTTCCACTACAGAATCATGCCTGTTTTTAATGCAGTCCTGTCTGAGGACGAGAAGATTAAGTGCATTCAGTGTTGTACTTCAGTCCTGTCTCTGGTGCACAGAGATCCCTCATGATTCTCTGGATTTTTGATATCATACACTGTAGAAAATTGATCTTCAAACTCTTTGCAGTTTTTCATTTTCTGAAATAGTTCCACAATTTTTTAGACCCAGTTTGTAGCAGATTGGTGAACCTCAGCACATCTTTCAATCTGACAAGCTCTCTCTCTAAAATGCTCCTTTGTACCCAGTCATATTACTGACCTATTACCAGTTAATGTAATTAGTTTTCAAATGCTCCTCTGCCTGTTTTTAATTTGTGCCAGTTTCTTTTCCAGCCTTTTGATACTCTTGTTCCAACTTTTTTTGAGATGGGTTACAGACAGCAAATTCAAAATGAGCTCATACTTTCTGTGAAATGGTAAAATGTTTCAGTTTCAACATCTGATGTTTTTTTTTAATCTTCCATTGAGAATAAAATATGGATTTATGACAATTGTAATCATTGCTTTCTGTTTTTATTTAGATTTTAGTTTCATTTTGTTTACATCCCAGCTTTTTTAGAAATTGTGCAGTCCAACATGTACGTCTATGTATTTGTAACTACCACCTGTTGTCTGTGTTGACAGGTGTCAAAGTGACATCCTCCGTTCAAGTGCCCAAACTGTTGAAACAGGCTGGAGACAGGGTGGTCGTTCTTTACGAAAGGCCGGTTCGTCACCAGAATCCTTCTTTGGGAAGCTTAGGAACTCTTCAGGAGGGTTTTGGGCAGCTAGAGGAATCTGGCTTTATGTCCCAACCTGGGGGTTATGAGGAAGACCCAGCCCCCATCACCACCTTATCTGACATACCTGACAGCAAAGACATGGATTCTGAGTTTGAAGAGCTGATCATGGACCCCAAACCTAACCAGATTGGTGGGCCTAACAGCACTACCACAACTACCAGTGACACAAAGGAGGATTATTTACTTACAGTAAACCAAAGCCCAAAAAAAACTGTAGCCACCTTGGCCTCAAAGCCCCTCGGTACCATATCACCAATCCTCAACCGTAAGCTAAACTTGGTAGGTCTCCAGTCACCCCTAAAGCCACAGCCCAAAGAATCACCAAAGCCCTCACCACATAAATCCAGCAGTGACCTAGGAGAAGGTCTACAACGGCCCACCGTACCTCCCCCTCCTGTTCCCTCTCGACCCCCAGTGCCGCCAAGACCTCAGATCAGGTTGACATCAGCCTCCTCCGAGACGAGTCTTTTGGAAACTGTAGATTCTGTTACAACTGTGAATGTTTCTGTCACTTCTGCTGTGATGACGTCCGTCAGTGCTTCTGAAAAATCTCCAGAAAAAACTGTGACTGCAACCATTGAGGAAAAACCCAGCACAGAGAAGGCCTGCACCAAACCTGCTGAGACAAAACCATCCAACAGACCTTTAGAGTACAGTGACGAGCTGCCGGTGCCTCCTGCTCTGAGCAGCAGCAAAACTGACCAGGCAAAGGACAAGGCTTCAGAAAGCTCCTGCAGCACACGGGACAGTCTTGACGATCACTTCCTTTGGGAATCCCCAGAAACCATTATACGTAACCAGACCGCACGCTGGCCAAAGGCCTCAGTGGTGTTTGAAGTGGAAAGCAATCATAAATTCCTTAATGTGGCCCTGTGGTGCAGGGATCCCTTTAAATTGGGGAGCTTGTTATGCCTGGGTCATGTTAGCCTCCAGTTGGAGCATGTAGCCCTAGAATGTATGGCCACATCCTCTGCAGAATATCAGAGCACTTTTAGACTTGGACCTCCACAGCCCAGAGCTAACGTGAGCCGCACTGCTCTGCGAAGCCTCAGCACTCACAAAGGCTTCAATGAGAAGCTCTGCTATGGAGACGTCACTCTGAACTTCTGTTACTTAGGTGAGGGGGAGGGGGAGTATCCTGGAGGAATGGTCGAACGGGAGCGGGAGGTAAATCTCCATGAAGAGGACCCAAGAGACCGAGAAAAGGACCACATTCACCCGGCTCCACGTGATGACTTGGCATATGGCACTATGCAGCTGGTGGAAGTTCGGCACAACTTCCAGGTAAGGCTGTCACCTTAGCCATGAAGTGGGCACCGTGAGGTTTTAGGATTTCCTGTTGGCTAGGAAATCCTAAAATCCTAGCCTGCTAGTTGATGTTTACTGTATTCATACATTATGTTAATGTAAGTTATCCATGAGACCCTGCACTCTCATATGAGGACTTTACATTTTGTGATTTCTGGACCTTTAATCTTCTTAACAAACCTGTGTCCTCATTTTTCCGCCAATATGTAAGGAGAGACAGGGAATGTCTTTTATGACGCTGAACACCTACATGGGTACCTAATATTACTTTTCACAGTTCAGTATATCTAAATTATTATAAAAATAAAGTTGATGTACCATTTTGGCTTTATTTAACAGTGTGTGTCAATTTGGTGTGTCAGGCATAACTTGGAAAAAAGCTTTCTGAAGCTAGTCATTCTAATAAATGTATCCTGTGTAGCAGAGGTAGGTCTGGGTCTTCTTTCCTGGGACAGCCAGTTTCATCATGTTTGATGGTTTCGGTGACTGCAGTTGACACATGCAAAGTTCTTGAAATTTTTTTGGACTAACGATGGATTATCATTTCTCTTTCTTCAACTTTCACTCAGCCACAAATCGTCCTTCATATTAGAACAATGAATGATTGATCACCCACCTCTGTGTTAGAGATTTAGATACAGCCCAAATACTTGAGACAAAATGTCTTCATACTTACTGTTTTTTACTTGATAACACTGTAAAATTAAATAAAAGAATATAATCTCCTCTACCCCTACTTCCAGGATACCCAGTTCCAGAATCCCACCTGGTGTGAATACTGCAAGAAGAAGGTTTGGACCAAGGCAGCCTCTCAGTGCATGATCTGTGCCTACGTTTGCCACAAGAAGTGCCAGGACAAGTGCCTTGCTGAGAATCCTTTCTGCGTGGCGGCCACAGAGCGTCGTGGAGCTGACCTCGAAGCTAAATCCACAATAAACAGGGCCACCACCGGCCTGACACGCCACATCATTAACACCAGCTCCCGACTGCTCAACCTACGCCAGGTTCCCAAGACTCGGCTGGCTGAGCAGGCGTCAGATACCGTTCCCGGAGCAGTCGAGCCTTCGCCCAAACACACACCCAACACTTCAGACAACGAGAGCAGCGACACGGAGACGTACACCAGCGGCGCCAGCCCCTCGAAGCAGCCTGCCGGAAGCGGAGGCAGCAGTAAGCTTGCGCGCAAAGAAGGCGGTTTGGACGACAGCGTGTTCATCGCAGTTAAGGAGATCGGCCGTGATTTGTACCGGGGCCTGCCCACCGATGAGCGCTCGCAGAAACTGGAGCTGATGCTGGACAAACTGCAGCAGGAGATCGATCAGGAGCTGGAGCACAATAACTCCCTGCTGCTGGAGGAAAGGGAAGCCACAGACACCAGACGCAAGGCGCTAATTAGTGCAGCCCTGGGTAAGTCTGGAGAGCGACTGCAGGCTCTGACTCTCCTAATGATTCACTACAGAGCAGGCATCGAGGACCTGGAGTCTGTGGAGAGCACCTCGCCTTCAGAGCAGCTGGGCTTCAAGGGCAAAGGGGAAGGCCTGGAGGAGGAGGGTCTGATGGGGGCGGAGGTGTACGACAGTGACATATGCAGCCCTGTGGAGGTGCAGCTCCTGGATGACATTACTGAGGAGCAGATCTGCGTCGAGGCCCTCCACTAAATGAAACAATGAGAAATAAGACAAATATGTGCTTTTTTTGGCATGTGCCTCCCAGCAAAATGAGGTTTGAAAAGGAAATTTTCCATTTTAATGATGATGGAATTTGCATTTTTTACATGAAAGAACGAAGGAATTTATTACGTAAATACCATACATGTTGTCGATGTTTTGATTGGTTGCTTCACTTTAGAAGGGAATACTGAAAGCAACATGTTACTGTGTGATCTGCTCTCAGTAGTGCTGCACGTTTATCGGTTTTTGTTTCTCTCCGTGGCTTCAAAATGTCACAAAGATTTATTCACATCTGTGGTAACACTTTGTATTAACCTAAGTTACACATATTCAGCTTTAAATAGTTGTTTAAATCCATGTGTTAGCTGCATTTTGGCTTTTTTTATTAGTCATTATAAAGCTCTTACTAATGTTTTATTGACCATCTTCTACTACTACAAGGCCAGTAACAGTTTTACCCACTAATATCCTAATCACAGCTCACTGATGAAGAAATTGCATTGTACATGAGTTATTTTAAATATGCTTTGGTCACTACAGACCCAATAAGATGGTATCACAAGAAGAATATTTTAAATTACAGTAATAGTAGGCAGAAAAAAATATCATAATTGAGAATCCAATGCCTCCTGCAGCTTTGTTCTTTTCTTTGGATATAAAGATGGACAGTATGACACTGTTACATGTCTATGGAAACCTAGATACTATATCATAGAGCTGCCATGGTGCTTGTTTGCAGAGTCTTGACAACAGTCAGTCATTTAAATTAATATAATTTTCCATCGTACATCTTTAATTACAAAACGTTGAAAGGTTGTTGTGGAAATTCTAGCCAACGACAGGCCTCCGAAACTGCCGACAGAAGCTCGAAATCTAATCCTGTATGTACGTATGTGACAGAACAGAAAAGTTCAGCCGGTAGCGTCCAAATCGCTAAAGTAAATCTCTGTCCCTTTGAATCTGTTGAGATAGATAGGTTGTTTTTTTTTTTGTTTTTTTTTCTCTAGGTTGATACCAATAACAAATAACTGATATCTTTACGTGACACATAAAAATGAGAAAAACCGTTTGGTTTGTCTGGTTTGTGTCTGTTAATGCCCAGACTAATAAAAAGCGTATGAATCGAGTTTTTCTACCATTTAGGCAGAAATTGGCTCAAATGAATGTGACGTCAGTGTTCAGAGAAACAAAACTAACTGAATGACTTTGTTTTTGTTTATTTATGGTTGGTTCTTGCCTTTGCAAATGTTTGTGCACACATGTAATCAATAATGATCAAGTTAGGCCAAATTGCACTTTTTTTAAATTGAAAATTGTAACATTTTATTCCAAGAGAATACTCGAGTCTTATAGACGCCTTAAATGCACATTGCTTCCTTCCTGCATTTGTGATCAAATGAATGGAAATTGGGACACAATGAACGGAAAACTGTGAAAGATCTAGTAGTTATGAAATGTGGTCATGCAGGATAGCACATTAATAAGTGCTTTGATGAGGATAAGTAACTGGTTGAAGGTGAATATTAATGTCTAAATATGACCTATTTCTGATTCTATTTTGAATATTCACGCTTTTTGAGTCAGATATTTTTAGGAAGGAAAACCAGAAGTGAAACCAATGTTCCTCATTTTGTCTAAACAATCATATCCTATGTTTTGGAGCACTTTTTACTATATTATATGTGAATTTTAGTTATTTTTATCCCCTTCCTAATAGTTAATGGGATTTTAGCAGTTGACTAATTGTTGGATCACCTTCCATCCTTAATTAGCTTTTAATCTTGTGATTAAAGCAACACATGAATTTTTTTCTGGAGGGAGATAAAAAGGTTTTATTATATTGAGCTTTTTACTTTAGAATTTGGACATTAAAGATTTTCTTTTATTTACCACGTTGTTTAGTTCAGAACCCCCTCCAACCGTACCATCGTCTTTTTTATTGATCGCTGATTGTTCCCTAAATTAAAACTCTTAACACATATACTGTATGTGTGTGTGAGGATGACTGCACTGCTTCAACATGTTCTTATTTGATTTTAATGCAGATGTTTTTTGTCTTTATGAACTGTTTTTACACCCAAAATGAATATGTTCAAGCCTTTCTGTGTGATCTGTTTATACAAACTCACTGACTTTGGAGACGAGAATTTATTCCATCCTATTCCACAATAACTCTTCGTTTATCTCTTTTGTCCTTACAGAGAGCCACAAGAAAAATCCACTCAACAGTGGAAAATGTAGTTTTTAGTGGCAGTGTCTAACACTGTGTCTCGCACTTCCTGTACAAATACGGCTGTGTTTAACAGTGGATGCTCAGTTTGACAGATTGAGTTTGATAGAGTTCTAAAAATATCAGCCGCCGTAGGCAGGTTTTGGTTTCAGTCCACCAGAATCATGATGTTCAACAAGCATTAAAAGATGTACAAGAAAATGGACAAGCTCACAACCCACAATGACACCTTTTTATTTGTTTTTGACATAACATTTTAGGAAATCTATAGATTAAAAGCTTAGAATGATTCCATGAAACAATGTCATACTGTCTAAATAGAATCTAAACTCTTGTGCTTTATAAAATGGGATTCCATTCCTGAGAAACTGTCCTTAAGATTATTAAAACATATATGTGTGCTCTGGACCAGACAATGAAATTTCTAATTGTGTTGAGTATCCCACTGTTAAAACCCTGCTGAAGACAAGCATTTGATAATGTCAAATTCCTTATGTTTAATGGACATTTCTATTGAATGTTTTTCTTTTTTACATTTAAAAGGTCTAATGTGTAAGAGTTAGAAATATGTACTTGCAAAGTTGCAAACTATTGGTAATTGCATTATTATTAGCATATGATAACACACAAATGATTTTTTGTTGTTACTGTTCCTTTATAGTTACAGAGAAAGGAGGTTGCATCTGCGCTCCACTGCGTGTTGTGTCGCTATTTGTACGGTAGCACGGAATTGATTTTGGCTTTTGGTGGCGTTCACTTCTGTGTTTGAGTTTGGACCAGAGTCAGAATCCTTCAACGAAACGGCGAGAACAAACATGACAGTGGCTCTAAAGCTGGTCGCCATAGAGAAACACCTGCTGAAATCTGCTTGATATGCGGCGGTTCCCAACCCAGATTTCACAGTCTTGACAACATCCTGACAGAAACTGTGCCGATTCAACATGTTGAATCACCAGGACTCGGTCTCGGTGATGTGCAGCATCACGACTCGACTTCACGACTTTTATCATTGTTGGACATTTGAACAATATGTGTCACAATGCAATCGATGTTTACAGTGGATAGGTGGCGCCAGTTACCAGGCGTGGTGTTAATCTGCCGCTGTGTGCGGGGTACGTTCGATCATTTACCAGACGACCAGACCCAGAGTTGAATTGGGATCAGTTGTGATTCTCTATGTGCGGCAGCTTTAGATCAGGGGTCTCAAACTCGTGCCATGGAGGTAGAGACCCTGCAGGTTTTCTCTCCAACCTGCAGATTTGACTGATTAGCTCCTCCCCCTGATTGCTGATCAGTGAAGTCACTTGCTTTAGTGACGGGTTGGCTAGAAAACCTGCAGCGTCTCAGGCTCCCTGACATGAGTTTGAGACCCCTGCTCTAAGGTCACACACTCTCGCACCGTATGTGCACACTGGGGATGTTCCGTTTGTCGAAAACTGCACCGTCACCACTAGATGTGACTGTATATCACACATTGAATCCATCCGTTTTCTACCCCTTCATCCTCAGGAGGGAGTCGGCGCGTGTCCCAGCTGACATGGGGTGAAGGCGTTTGCACCCTGTACTAACCATTAATCTTTATCAAACCCATAATGTGGGACTTATTTCTGTCCCAGACAAAAGGGGAAAACATGTTGCTTTCTTTGTTCGTGTCCCTGCCTGAGAACAAAGACAGACTGGGATAAACTTATAACAGCGTCCCTTGTCCTCGTCCTCCTGTCCCTCATCTTCGTCCTCCTGTCCCTCATCCTCCTGTCCCTTGTCCTCCTGTCCCTTGTCCTCCTGTCCCTTGTCCTCCTGTCCCTTGTCTTCTAGCAGTGAGGACATGACGTGCTGAATATGTTTACGTTTTCTACTGGAACTTGTGTTGCAGACCCAAACTGGATCATGACACCGTGTGCACACATGGTGAATAAGCTGAGACATTTTCAGCTGCTGCTAAAGTTCAAGATTATTTTTTTAAAGCTGATATAAAGCCTCTTGTGTTTGACATTATTTGCTAGTGTCAGAGACTTTTTTTTCCATCATATTCAACATTTATATCTGATATTTCGAGGGCACTTAAAGAGGCACATACTTCTGCCAAGGCTGTCCATTCACCCAGCAAAATGTGTCCACTGGTGAGTTGTCCATGTCTGGGTGTTTTCAGGTCCTGTTATTACCACCACAAGGAGGCCATGTCTGTTTGTTAGCAGGATCACACAAATACTACTGGACAGATTTCTGTGGAATTTGGTGGAAGGGTAGTGTTTAGGCCAAAGGATTCCTGAACATTGTAGTACAGTGTTTTTCAGCTTTTTGGACAACTTCTTAGTGAATAACGTATGGGTCTCAAAGACGTTTTACTATCTCAGAGTGGGGTGGACATGTGCCTGGTACATCGGGGACTAGAGTTCGAGTCTCGGTTGGGAAGTTGGCCTGTTCAGTCCGTGTCCGATTCAAATATGTATTTCACATTGTTTTAATTGCTTTGGATCTGGATGTGTGAGATGGACATACATACAGATTTGATTTGGAGGATGACAATATTTTGGATCAACACAGAGCGGTAAAAACGTGGCTGTCCTGATTCGATCAGTTTATGGATATCAGTAAAACACAAAAAAATATGAAATCTGGATTTACCAGACAGATTTTTTTTTTTGATTTTATGATCTATTCAAGATAAAACCCACAACTCCAAATGCTATACATAGGTTTTTAGGGTCAAAATTACACTTCGTCATAAATAAACATGAATTAAATTTTTCAATTGTGTCACATCTGTTCCTTGTGCCAACAATTTGAATAAAAAAATTCTGTATATTAAAAAGAGCATGTTGGGCAAATAAATAGCCACGGTAGAGGTGTGCACTCTCTGGATGCCCTCGAGTTATTCATGATATTAACAAAAATGTCAATCTCACAGGGAAAAAGTGATCCAGAATTTACATCTGGACCCAGATCACATCCAAAATCTAACACGGTTCTTCTGTAGCTCAACGGCCACATCTGGGGAAGGTTTCCTCAAAATACATACAGTCGTTTTTGCCTAATCCTGCTCACAAACAAACCAATATGAGCACATGACCTTCCCTACAGATATAAAAATCTATTTGAATGAATGCAGGAAGAACATTCAGCCTCCACATGAAAAGGCTTCACGACTGGGAATCAAACTCTGGTCCTTGTTATTGTTAAGGGACATGTCTTCTAGACCAGGGGTCGTAACCTTTACAATCTAAAAAAAAATGTCTAGAGCCACAAAAAATCTTTAGGCCCTTTATGTACCACATGAAACTGACACATTTTAGCTCATAACATGTTAACACCAGTTTTTTGATCCATTTTTGCTGATTAATTTGTTAATTTTGTTGATTGTTTTCAATGTTGTTTCTCATTCATTTGTTGATTACTTTTTTCTTTTTTTGCAAATTTTTTACTCTTTTTTTTTTTTTTTTTTTTTTTTCATTCGTGGGCATTTTTGGAATTTTCATGGATCAATTTGCTCATTTACTTATTTTGCTCATTTTTGTGACCATTTTCATTCAGTTGATTTTTTTTTTCATTTTCCTGATTCTTTTTCTCAGGTTTCTCTCAAACTTGTACAATTTCTCATGTTGTTCATAATTGTTCTTATTATTGTTCATTTTGAGTTTTTGGTCATGTTATGTATTGTGTCATCATTCCTGTTCATTTTCTTGATTATTGCGCTCATTATTTGTATAAGTCTTTCTGTCATTTTTGTTCATTTTGAACTTCATTTTTTTTGCTTCTTTTTGCTTAAATTAGCTTCTTATCTTATTAATTTTTCATTTATAATATGTTGCATCCAACATAAAGAGACAGGAGCCCCTGTGGAGGGTCTAAAGAGGAGCCACAGGTTGCAGACCCCCGGTCTAGACAGAGCACTCGCCTCTGGCTCTGCACCAAAATTGAATGTGTTCTTTTTTTTCTTTTTCCACCAAACATCCTGGAAACTGGGAAAGTAGTTCTTATGTAATCCTGCTAAAAGACGAACAAACCAGTATAAACCTAGAACACTGTCCGAGCTGTGTGTAAAAGCCACACATTGTGTTGTTTTCTGTTGGGTGTAATTAATGTTACTCGGTGACAAACCTGCTGACTGGCTGCTCTACCCGTTTCCCTCCATTGCTGTGTATCTTGTTTTTTTTTTTTTTTGAGTATTTTTGTACAGTTGAAGCAGGTTGATAATCAGCAGTGAATCCGTCTCATCTGTGATTTGTCTTGTTTCTGATACGTCATCAGTGCGTCCATGTGTCTGCTAATGTGAGCCAACGGGGTGGGGGGGGTTTGGGTGGGACCAATATTTGAACGCTTGAGGCAAGTTCACGTGCACCTAAAAAAGCTCTACTGTCGCTGCTGCAAACTGGACCCTGTAAATGAGTGTCTGTTCATTTGATTTTTGTGTTTGTTAGGAATGTTTTTCAGAGGCTCATGTGATGAAGCTTTATTGTACATAAGTCAAATAAACAAGTTTCAAAGAAGCTCTGCCTTTTGGTTTTAAGCATTTCACACTTAACATCAAATGAACAATTCAGTAAACAAAACTCGATGGAGTTTGTTCAAAATAATCTTGGAATAGTAGTTTTTTTACTGTTAGAAACCGGCTGACCTACTGTACAAAGTGCACTGTTTTTGGTATAAATCTTACTACATGGCCAATAATTTACCAGTAGGTGTAAGATCAGAGATGGTCTGAAGTTAAACTGTGAGGACTGTGACAATTAGAAGACGCTTGTGTGAGGCTAATCTATCGGCAA
>JAQQAE010008594.1:0-15113 GCA_029823295.1 Pseudamia nigra | reverse complement strand
AATCCCCAACATAAACCCACAAGTCCCCATAATGCCGGGTGGCTCCCCCTAGCGGCACCCCACAGCCGCTACAATATGTATGATTCTATAAACGATATTGAAGCAGCTGCATTTCTGCTTCATACTTTTTTGCACAGTCAAATTATTCTGTGATAAATTGCTAATTTATGTGATAAATCAAACTTCAAAGAGAACAGTTAATTATTTCCTTGCAGTAATGGCCAATGTTGTTAGTGTTTTTTAAGTCAATACGATATGAGTGACAGCGTTTGCTTTCAGGTGAGAACTGTTGCCAGTGTTTAGATGAATGAGCTGATTTTAAGACGTGTGAAGAGTTTTGTTGGTTTGAGTTGGTTTTGGAGGTGAGATTGTTCGGCCAAGATGCATGTTAACATCACAGACTGTGTGATGAGATTAGAAAATGTGGCTTCAGTATTGACGGATGTGTTTAAGCAGATGGAAGAAGCTCAGTGTATTGTGATTGTAACTGGCATTGTGACCGAGCGGTTGACCTTTTTGTGTGATCAAAGTGATCCTGTAAAACCTCAGTAAAATCCATTTTTGGCTGTTGGCCCTCTTCCTCTCACTTAATAAAGTACATATTAAAAATTCATGTTTTAAAATTGATTTACATAAATCTACTATTTGGACAATAAAAATTAAATTAAATCAAATAAGACTTTGTCCAACCATCCATTTTCTACCTCTTGTCCATGGGGTCGGGTCACGGGGGCAGCAGCTTGAGCAGGAAAATCCAGACTTCCCTCTCCCCTGCTACCTCATCAGGCTCTTCTGGGGGGACCCCGAGGCGATCCCAAGCCAGCCGAGAGACATAGTCCCTCCAGCGTATCCTTCCTGGGTCTTCCCCAGGGCCTCCTCCCATTGGCGTGTGCCCCGAACACCTCGCCAGGAGGCATCCAGGAGGCATCTGAACCAGATGACCAATCCACCTCATCTGGCTCCTTTCAACATGGAGGAGCAGTGACTTTACTTGGATCCCCTCCCAGATGATTAAGCTTCTCACCCTATCTCTAAGGGAGAGCCCAGCCACCCTGCGGAGGAAACCCATTTCAGCCACTGGTACCCTGGATCTTGTTCTTTCAGTCATGACCCAAACCTCATGACCATAGGTGAGGGTAGGAACGTAGAGTGACCAGTAAATTGAGAGCTTTGCCTTTTGGCTCAGCTCCGTCTTCACCACAATGGGCCGATGCAGAGTCCACATCGCTGCAAATGCTGCAATCTGCCTGTTGATAAGACTTTTATTTGAAATAATAATAAAATAATCACATATGTTGTAGGCCCTCTGATGAACCTATTTCAAAAATATTAAACTGTGAAAATACACAGCATGTCTGTGGTCGCTGTGACTAGTAGTTCTGGGGTAAAGTTGTCCTAAACAAAGTCAACCATGAATTAATTTCCATAGCATACATGATCAAAACTGAAATGTTGTTAATGTGAAGTCAGGAACACAATTCTACCATTTTTTCCCCAAGCTTTATTTCTTACTGTGCCAGTTAAAGGGATAAAGAAACAGAACAGTTCATCAAGGCATGATTTGTTACTGTTAGACACTTAATCATGTTAGAAAGTAAAAAACAGCACTTTCACCCTACAACAACAAAATCCTCTTGGAAATGTTTTTAAAATTAGTTAAACTGTTCAGTTTGTGTGTGTTCCAAGTTTATATTATATTCCTTTGTTTCCCGATCATTCTGTTTCCATATTCATTAGCACTGTTGGAAATAATCACGTAACTGGTTAGACTGTAGACGACTTAAATGAATGTAAACTATGATGCATACATCACAGTTTCTTCTGCTTCTGCATCCACGAACAAAATATTAAAAGCTTCAGGATATTTGCCATTGCTTTTTTGTCCAAAGTGTTGCATGGATCCACTGGCAGCGTGGCACAGTGGCTTCTGTCTTTATTTTTGACACATCAAACAACTCCTGTCCTGCTTTCTTCCTCTGTATCAGACCAAAACATTGTGATTGCTAAGATTCCTCATGCCAAAGTCCCCGAAGGAACAGGCATTGCTCACATATCTGTCCCTTATGATGTGACTATGCCTTGAAAACCATGTCCAGATGGATTCACTTTGTAAAAGATGAAAGGATGATTTCATTTGGTATCTCTGAATTGAACAATTCATTTTCCAACAAATCCTCCAACACATATAATGGTCAAGATGGTTTGTTCCCACCCTTAATTATGGCCCAGGACTGCGTAAAATTGGGACCCTACCAATGGCATTTGCTTCTGAAGTGTCCAAGAGTGGAAGGGTTGTGTTCCCAGCATGATGCAGAAAGAGGCTAGACCATTGCTGTGGTTTTAGTTTAATTTGTAACCATTTACTTGACATTCAGTTTGTTTATTTGAAAAAACATGGGACAAGATGGTTGGGGTGAGGATTAGGTTTAGACATAGAGTTAAATTTTAGGGCTCAGCAAACAGGGAGGTGAGGAATAGAAAGCAAGAAACACACAAAAATGCATAGAGCAACATGCAAACCCGTAGCTTCTGGTATGTCAATCCTGGAGTCTGTTTATACAGTACTGCCATAACTACCTGCGTATAACATTTTGTGGACCTTGAAACATCACTATGGGGTGGCATTAACACAATCACCACTAGAGGTCTTTAACTCCTAAATGTAACATATAACTTGAACTGCAGTACCATCAGTGTCCACTGGGGCTGGCTCTAAAAGCAGGTCAGGCCCCATAATGTCCCATGTTAAAATATCCAACTTTTAAAGATTTGTTTTTGCTTTTTTCATCCTTTACTGACTGATGTAATAGAGAGACAGGAGACAATAGACAGAGAGGGTGGGGAGTGACAGGGAGTGGGGGGGGGGCCACAAGTCAGATTTTAACCTGGGGCACTGTGATTGGTTCTAAACCGTGTGGGCACACATTACCATGTGAGCCCCCAAATGTCCCCTGAAATATCCTGCTTTCGAGCATTTACAGCCTGCTGCCAACAGTCTCTCAATGTTCCATTTGTTCCACCTCTGTGAATGCTTTAGAGGGGGTGTTTTCTTTAATTAACTTGTCCATTTAGATGATCCAGGTCTCAATATTTATGCATAATTAAGGGAAAAGGGGCTTTGAATGACAGAAATGCACACTGTACTAATATTGCGCAGGTTGAACCTTTCTGTCCTCCCTTAAAACTACACCTGTGACCCACATACTGTATGACTTTAACTACAGTGTCACGCTCAAGTAAGAGTTTTGAATCTTGTTTTCCTGAATGTTTTGTGATATTGCTAGCATTTACACAACAGATAACCTACATAATTGAAAAATTTCAAGCAGATTTGTACTCATTTGAGTGGAGCTGGCTTGGCCTACTCTATCCATGGGGTCCTGAAGCCCCTGGATCCCCCATCAGGTCCATGGACATCTTTTATAAAGCAGAATATCATATGTGGCTGTAAATCGGTCAGTGTGGTTCGAGTTGTCAGTCCTAATCTACTTTCGGTGAAACTCTGCACTTTGATGGAGATGTGAGGAGGGAAGCTGAGCGGCACCGTTAAATCAGCAAACGTATAAGACCGGAGATGTGGAAAACATTTTCAGAACAAAAGCTGCTACTGTTCAGCTGGCAGGTTTTCTTTGAATATTGTGGAGTGGATGCAGTCTGTGAATCCTTCTGGAAATTGTGCGTTAAAAGAAAAATGCTAAAAATAACAGCAAAATAAGCAACCAAATGAACAAAAGTAAATAAAATAATCAAGAAAATGAACAAAAATGAATAAATAAATAAATTAGGAACAAAACTGAATCAATTAAGACTACAATTCCCAAATTAAACAGAAACTAACAAAGCAGAACAAGATATGCAGAAAATGGTCAAAGACTGACAAAATAAACACAAAAATGAACAAAACAATGCAAAATAAGCATCATGATTGGCAAAACGGAACAAAATAATGAAGTCAAAGAGAAAAAAAGACCCACAAAATGATCAGAATGTGAAAAAAATAAGCCAGAAAAGGAGCAAAAATGAACAAAATAAGTCACAAAATGAAGCAAACTGGAGCAAAAGTAGAAAAATAATTTCCCAAAATGAACAGAACTAATTATAGTGAATGAAATGTGGGCAAAAAATGGGCAGAAATGAACAAAAAGGAGCAGAGTGAGCAGCAAAATGAACAAAAATGAACAAACTAACCAAGAAAATTAATAAAAGTCGACAAAAGGAAACAGAACTTGACAGAAAGTGAACACAATATCCAAAGAAATGAATGTAAATGAACACAATAAAATAATATAGTAAATAAAAACTAACAAAAGTGAACAATATGAGCAAGAAATACTTTACCATACCATCTACCAGAATGACAAACCAACACATGATGATTCCATCCCGGCTGAAATCACCAACAGTGGCTCCAATGCTTGTTACATTAAACCATAGACTGTATATGTAACCGGACAAAGTGACCGTGACGTCATCCATTAGTTTCTGAAGGGCCGTTTTGAGGCCAAAACAGGATGTGACCATATTTGGACAAATGGCAGCGGGGCTTACGAAGCCTTCATGCCAGGGGAAGCTAATGTTAGCCGCTAGCTTACTGATGTAGTAAAACTTCACCATGCAGTGTCAAAGAAAGTCATATTACATGTTGTTAGTGTAAACACCCACAGCTGCAGCCGGGTGTATCTCATGTATAACTATGAACATATTGAATAAAAAGAAGATACAAAGGTCTGAATCCGACTTCGCTATAGCGACATGTCAATCAAACCTCAGCAGGCAGTGATTTTTTGGATTATTTGCTGTAATATTTTAGTAACGGAGCCAAAAATCAAAGACAGACCATCTTATTAGATGGTCCAAATAAAACGTTTGAGACCATGATGACCCATGAAAAAAATTTATCCGCTTAATATTTTCAGATATAAGTCCAATGTATCTCTATGGTAAAAACGGCTCCCCAGTGGCCAAGTGGTGGAATTACAACTTAAAGTTACTTTGGCACCACTGAACAGCCCTGGTCGTTGCCCCTTTGCTTTAAACGGAAGTCCTTATAACACAATATCTGTCAAAACATGATAAGTGAAAATAGTCTCAGTTTTTTCATTTCGCTTCATAGAGTACGACGCATTAGCTGTTACTTTTAAGCTGAAGCGTCCCACACGTCTGGCCCCTTGGCTCTTTTATTGTGAAATCACCGACAGGAAGTCACCCTGCCCCCGCGTGCGCCTTGTCAGCGGCGGCGGATCAAAGCGTCCGTTGGCTCGGAGTCGGCGGCTCGCTCCTCCGCTCGGCGCAGTCTGCTCCCGGTCTCTACGGACGCGCCTCTGTCTGGATACCGCAGCCTGTTCCTCCTTGGGATTATATTTTTCCTCTGATGGTTTTCAACTTCACCTCGATGCTTAGAAATGGGTAAACTGCACTCGAAACATGGTGAGCTTTCTTATTCCACAGAGAAATCACAGCTGTAGTTGTTTCCCCGCTGGCGCGATACTTTCGAGTAATCATTGTCTTTTTTTCCCCCTTTTCTCCCAAGCCGCTATTTGTAAACCGAGGGAGAGTCCAGAAGGTAAGAGCACTTTTCCCCCCTGGTTTTCCCACATGATGCTGAACTCCGGCTTTTTCTCAGGATATGTGAGTGGAGTCCGGAGCGCGCGGTGGGACTCTTTAATAGGAAAAAAAAACACGAATACGGAGGCAAAGTGTTTTATTTGAAGCTATAATAATACGCTTCTTTTGTTGCAGGCGACAGTTTTGTAGTCAATGCCTGTTTGGCGAGGAAGGGAATCGACGACTGGCTCGTGAAGCAGAAGTACTACTGCACGAGCTCTCGCCTCGAGCAACAGGACTGTCACCACAAGAATAACTGCGGTTTGACTGCACGGGTGAGTACGACGCGGCGCACGAGGTCCCGTGGAGTGTCGCCACTACCGCTCCACGTTATTTATCTGTTGTTGTCTTTCAAACGCTCAATGATCCATTTTTAAATCATTTTTAGTCTTTTTTGGTTACATTTTCTCAACTACTTTGTTCATTTGAGTGGTTGTTTGGTGCTTTTCCCATTCATATTTTGTTCACTTGATGTTTTTTTTTTCATGAATATTTTGTTAATTTTATGTGTTATTTTTGTTCATTGTAGCAAATGCGATTGTTGTTTTGTTCATTTTTGTTAGTCTTGTTCATTATTCGATCATTTTCTTGAGGATTTGGTTCCACTGGGGGATTATTTGGTGCTTTTTTGTGAGCAGTTTGTTCATTTGCTGTATTATTTTTGTCCGTTTTATTTCATGCAGGTATCGTTTTGTTCATTTTGTTTATTATTTGGTTAATTTTCTCAAGGATTATGTTCATTTAGTAGATTATTGGATGCGTTTTCATGAATATTTTATCTACTTTCTGTATTACTTTTGTTCATTTTACTTCATTCGGGTATTGTTTTATTAATTTTTGTTAATTTTGTGTATCATTTGGATCATTTTCTTGAGGATTTTGTTATTTTTTGGGGGTTTATTTGGTGCTTTTCCCATTCGTATTTTTGTTCATTTCCTCACTTATTTTGTTCATTTGATGTTTTTTCATGACAATCTTGTTAATTTTATGCATTATTTTTGTTAATTTTAGTAAATGTGATTTTTGTTTTGTTCATGTTTGTTAGTTTTGTTCATTATTCGGTCATTTTCTTGAGGATTTGGTTCAATTCGGGGATTATTTGGTGGTGTTTTGTGAGCAGTTTGTTCTTTTACTGTATTATTTTTGTCTGTTTTCCTTCATCCAGGCATCATTTTGTTAATTTTGTTTATTGTTTGGTTCATTTTCTCAAGAATCATGTTCATTTTGGAGACTGTTGCTTTTTCATGAATATTTTATCTAATTTCTGTACTGGTTTTGTTCATTTTATTTCATCCAGATATTCCCTTGTTAATTTTTGTTAGTTCTGTTTATTATTTGGTTAATTTTATTTTTGATTTTGTTCATTTGGGGGATTACTTGAATCTTTTTCATAGTCCATTTTCTCTTTCTTTTGTTCGTTTTAGTTCATCTGGTTATTGTTTTGTTCAGTTGTGTTCATTTTGTCTATAATTTGGTTAATTTCTTTGAGGATTGTGTTCATTTGTAGTGATTATTTGTTTCTTTTTCATGAATGCTTTGTTCATTTTCTGTATTGTTTTAGCTCATTTTACTACATTTGATTATTGTTTTGTTCATGTTATCAGTTTAGGTAATTATTTGGTTAATTTTTGTAATTATTTTGTTCATTTTGGTGATTATTTGGTTCTTTTTCCTGAATAGTTTGTATTTTTTTGTATTATTTTTATATTATCATTTTGTGTATTATTTCCTTATTTTGTTAAATTTCAGGATTTTTTTTTTGATTATTACTTTTTACTCTTTGAAGAATGTTTCTGAGTTTTGTATATTATTTTATTATTTTTTCTTCATTGTCTTGATTGATTGATTTTTACTTATGTATGATTTTTGGGCTATTTGGTGATATTATTTCTTTATTTTGTTTATTATCATCCTATTTTTTGGTCATTTTCATTTATGTGATTATTATTTTGGTTGTCATTTGTTCATTTTTGTTCATTGTACACTTTAAGGTTTCTTTTGGCCCATGTTCAAAATTATTTTGCTCATATTTGGTCATTGTTTTTCTTATGTTTTTATTCCTTTTGTTGATTATGTTCATTTTTTGTTAATTCAGTGGATATTTTGTTCACCTTCTTGATACTTCATTCACTTTTCTGGTTTGCTAAAGTTTTGCTCTTTTTTGTGATGATTTCGTTCATTTTCTAATGCATATTTTCTTAATTTTAATTTCGTTCAATGTCCATTCTCCTCCATCTCCAGCTCTGTTATGTTTAAATACTAAAATACCTGAAAAATATTATGTTTTGTGGATTTCTGAGTGTGGAGTTGCTGAATTTTTTTTCTTGTTTGAGCCATAAAGTTTGGGAATTATTGCTCATTGCATACTTGCTCTTCTGAACATAATTAGAACATTGTCTCTGAGGTGGGATTTTTCACTCGGATGGATAGAGTGTATTTGTATCAAATTTAGTGGCTTCTTCTGTTTAATTTGTTTTAAAGCTTTGCTGGTTAGCAGCTTTTGCAGCCTTTGTTGAAAGCTATCCAAGTAAAGTGGGCAAACTTAATTAAATGTTATGACATGATTTAAGACTATAAGACCTTTGGAAGTCAGTTGATAATGATCTAAGTGTAAAACGTAGCAACACATGACAGGAAAACCTAAGTTGTCACCTTTGAAATCAATGAAGGCCCTAAAATTTGTGTCACTTGCGCTGATAAAGCCTCTATTTCTAGGCTGTGATTATGGAGCATAATGAATTTCTGGGTGGATGTCTCCTCAGCTTATGCAGAGAACAAATGTCAGTATCAGCCTCTGCATTGATCTGAGAGGGTTTTAAGGTAACAATAGATCAAGCTTGAGTTGAAAGCATTGCCGTGTGACAGTCTGGTGACAAGTGTGGATTGTAAAGGCTGAGGAGAAACGTTGGAGGTCACGCTTGTCTTTTTTTTTTTTTTTGGCTTTGCCGTAAACACAGTGGTGTTGTTGTCAAGTAGGGAAATCCTTTGGAATTGCTACAGAGGAGCCTTAAGCCTCTTTTGGTTAGCGATGCCTCCCTCAAAGGCAGCATGTTTGAAGAACTGGAGGCATCAAGAAAAAAAAGAAAAAGCTGCCTCTCCACCCACGATCAAGGCTCTCGCTGAGCAGAAATGCATCTATCCATTGAATGCAGCTCAACATCCAAATTCTGCTGCTTTTTTTACACATAGCAGCAGCTTTTGTGATGATCATTGAGGATTCGGTGTGAGGAGAATGCTTAACTGTTTCTGTCGTTCCTCCTCATATCAGAGGACAATAATACTGTCAGTAGTCACGTTGATGTACTAGGTGCAAATTGATCAGTTGACGCTTGGTAAATGATCAGGAGACGGGTGATAACAGACTTGAGGAAGTCGTGGCAAACCAATGATTCATACTCAGACTGGGTCTAAAGTTCACCACTGTTTGGTCTTTTTTGCCGTAAGGTGTTTTTTTTACCTTCGCCAACAAAGTTGGGGGAGGTTTTGCCACAGTTTTTGCTCATCTCTATGTATGTTACCAAGAAAAATACTCAAACACTACTGGGTAGATTTGATAAAAGTGTCAGTCTGACTTAAGTGATTTAATTTTTAATATGATCTGGACCACATTCTGGTTCACTGATTTTTGTTAACTGGGCTGCACACATATCTTGAAAAACCAATTCACCAATTTTAATAGGCTTTACTTTGTAATGCCATTTTGAGGTCAGTGTCTTATTTTGACGGTGATCTGGATCATATCGTCAATTCACAGTTTTGGGGTGAAGGCAAAGGTATGTGCTCTACAAAAAACTCAATTCATGGCTTTTCTTCGCTTGAAAAGAAGAGTAATGTTAGTGTCAGTGGATTTTTATTTATCTACAACAACACTTGTGATTATCTCAATATGAGATGATGAACAGTTGATATGCATTGGCAGCAAAAATGAAAATCAGTGTCAAATTTTAAGTCAAATTTTAAAAAGTCAGTCATATTTCTGCAATATGGTCAATTTTGTCACTGAACAGAAGGGATTCTGTTAAATAATAAGTGCCAGTAAATACAGTCTGTTCTCGTTTCATCATTTGATTAAAAAAATTCTCATCATGACAACTGTTTAAATGTGAATACTGGATGCGATACTGCCTCATGGTAGATAAACTGTCGATCCCTAATACAAAGTGTTGGGACATTGGCACTGACCACATCTGTTACACCCACATAGTGTCAAAGTTGCTAATCCTGCCATGTGCTCAGACCAGCAGTGAATATCTTCATAGTAACCAGACCGGACTCGATGTGAAGCCGTGTCTCAGGGCTGTTTTCTATGGATTGACACTATAAGGATGTCGTTTACGTGGCTGCTCGTGTTTTGAGTGGGCTTCATAAGCTTTGTGTAATTAAAGCGTTCAAAACCACCTTATTACCATGCAATTACCATACATTATTACCACAAAAACAAACATTCATTACACTGCAGGCACTTCAGCGTATTTTCCCAAACAAAAGTGGTGTGTGAAGTTTTGGCCGAGGATGGAACAGGAACCCCTGCCGAACGAACTGGATGTTTTGAAACGATTTACATGTAGTGGCGTTCAGTTGGAATGAGTAATTCAAACTCGGTCAAACGGCTTTGTTGTCTTTAAGAAAAACAAAAGAAGAGCAGTGTTTTCAGTTCCAGGTGTCATGTGGGTGCTTTTGAGCATCATTAAAAATGTGGATCCACATGTTGTGTATTCAACTTTAGTTTTATTGAAGCATTTTTAGAAGGTACAGTAGGAGTCCGTGATGATAGATGAAGCTGCTCTGTGTGTTTTTACTGCATCACAGCCACCCTTTATCATGAGTATTCACAAGTTACATACACCAGTGCTGTTTTAAGCTGATGAATAAACTACATTATTATGGATAAGCAGTCTAAAAGAACTACAGTGTATGTTCTTTAAAGGCTGCCTATATTCTACAGGATACCTGGTGAGATAGCTTTTTACAGCCTGTTTTTGAGCCCCCTCCCAGCTACGCCAGGGTCCAGGAGAATTTGGACCAGGTGTCAACAGTAGGGAGTCCACGCTTGAATTGTTTTGATCCAGTGTTTTCCAAAAATATATTCATGATAGGAACAATGTTTGTTTTTTTTTTTAACAAAAAGGGAATTATTCCATAGTGTTAGAGGTTTCTCTTCATTAATGGCATTGCACTGAATATGTGGGCGTTAGGATTGACATAATCCTGCCTTACATTAACACTTAATGACATTTCCATGCCCACCTTGTGTTCATTTGTGAGCGGCGTGGGCAGAGATGCAGTGCTGGCTGCAGACAGTGAGTGGAGTGGGCAGGTGGATCTGTCTGTCTCAGTCATGTGAGCCTTGGCACGCTCTCTCCCCTGTGTCCAGCATGGTGTCTACACCTACCCATAAATTTGATATGTAGTGTTCACCCTGCAGAATTATGCTGCTGACATAGACACTGATAGCACTGAAGGTTTTTACAACTTATGACTTGGAAGTTCAGATTTCCTTTGGCTAGTTATTGGGTTGCTGCTGAAGCTTAACTTGGCATCAGTTAAAAGAGGAGTGCATTATCTTTGTAGCATGCAAGATTAGCTTCAGAAATATTATACAGTATTTGAATGTTTTTTGCAGCATTATAGTTATTACCCCTTCTTGTCTTCAAGCCCCCTCCCCCTCCACTGTTCTCTCCTTTCTCCTAGACTCCATCTGTTTCTTGCGTTTACCCTGTGGCCCTGTGTTGGTTGTGGCTGATGAAATGAGACTGCATTTGAAATGGGCCATGCAGGGAGGTGTTTGTAGTGACACTGATGGCTCCTCCTCCACTGTGAAGCCCTTCCTTCTGTGTAGTAAACGGAGCCCCTCCACCTCTCGGCTTCCCAAGTGGCTGCTCTTATAATGCCAAAGCTTTTTCACACGAGCTTCTCTCCACTTGTGTGGAGTCGTAGACAAAAAGCAAAGGTACATCTGACGACAGAATTCAACTGAAAAGTGAATCACAGTGAAACTTCTGCCCCCAACCCCCTTGTCTCTCAGTAGGATGCCAGCTCTTTGATTTTTTTTTTCCCAACTAAGTAAAGGTTTTTGGAAGTAGGCCTAAAGCTTTTAAACACATTCTCACAGCCTCCAGGTCTGATAAAAGACATGGCAGGTTTTGCGCCCCCTTCATTTCTCGGTTCTGCTGCAGCGCTTTTTCTCCTTGTCATTTTCACAAAGCAAAGGCCCTCGTCTTGAGCCTGAAAGCACCTTTCAAATGCAGACTCCTCTTCCTCTTTCTGTTCTTTTTTTCTAATTTCTCCCTATGCGTTTTCTTTTCCCACCGACTGGCCTCTTGTGCATGTCGTGTGACGTATGCCCCTCTCCCACCGGGCTCTACCCCCTCTGTGCTCCCAAGGGACCCAAGGCCTGTTGTTGGTCTTTGAAGAGGCTGAGAGAAAAGTTTAGAGCCACATTCTAAAGGGAAGAAAAGGCCTTAGCCTTTGAGGAGGAGGGGTAGCACCTGGCCATATAGGGGCTCTGTGATTTTCTTTTCTATTTTCCCATGAGAAGAAGGCATGGAAGTGTTGTGTTAATGTCAGTGTAGCTGGAGGACTGGGAGGAAAGAGGATGTGCAGGTAGCTTTTATGTCCCATGTGGCATCATATGTCACACAGATTACTCTAAACCGGATGAGTTTGTCCGGTGTGACAAAGCAGAGTGGATAACTCTCAGTTTCAGTTGTTATGAATGGTGCCCTCTGGAAAGGATTTCCATAAAGAATGAACTTTAGAGTAAAGAATCACTGGCATGGCATGCAGACATTTGATCAAGTTTAACCATTTCTTTTTTGTGCCAAAGCATTCCTTCATCATGTTTTTACGTTTGCCACATTGGCCATTAAATATAATGTTACCCTTTCAGATTTTCCCATGAAAGGCAGTCGTGGTTCATATGGGTAATAGAAGTCCATAAAACCAGATCAGGTTTCTCTTTAACAACGTTTTTTTAAAACCATAACTTGTTGCGTATCATTATGAATAAAGCTGTGCATGAGTCATATTAATAGTACAAGTGAGGCAGTACACATGTATACAGATCTGTTCATGCATGTGCTGTAAGTATGCAGTATGTCTGGAGTCAGCTGTCCGGATGCACTTCAGAGATCAAAGGCTTCTCTGGGAATGTGCTCTGAATCTCAGGGGATTAGCAGCTGAGATTGTGCTTTGTTTCCCCAAATATATGCTCAGTTTGGAGCAACGGTTAGCTGTTGATCAAAGTGTCTCTCACCACCCTTTCAGTGTTTCATTTAGGCTCATGCATTTTGTTCCGCACTTTGGGTTGGATGGGATTTATTTCTGAATTATAAAGAACAGCTAGAGTTTTAAGATGCAAGTGTCAAGATGTTGGTGTAGGTGCTCTATGTTTAGCTTTATGTGACTCATTTTGATCAGGTCTCAGTCTCAGTTTGAAAGGCCTCAGACTGACATTGCATGTGACTGAGGAGGTGATCTTCCTAAAAACAGAGGGCTTTACCTGAGATCATTATGTTTTAATTTTTTAATCAGTTTGAGTGTCATAGACATGCAAATGCACTCTCAAAGCACCAGAAAATTGTTCTTTTTCCTCTGACTATTGTGAGCAGTCACATCAGAAGACCGGAATCACATGATGATTACTGTGGATAATGGATAAGGGCTCATGACTTATTTAATTGTAAATGATTTGGATGTGTCTATAAAAACAATTTACCACAATGTGAAAGTAAAGCACGCGTGTTTGTTTCTTTTCTGGTTTCATAGAGGCCTAGAGAAGATCTGATGTCTGTTGACTGTCATTACAGTGGCGGTAACAAATGTAAACACTTAAATTTGTATAAAGAAAGAAAAACACCTGACTGTCACGCTGAAAAAATAGTCCCTTTAAGTTGTTTTTATGGTTCTACAATCAAGTTGAACTGTGTGTTATGTACTGATGTTACTAATCACATTAAAATATCTTTCGTCTCATCAAGTTGGCAATTAAACCATTACGTCCAAAATTCCAAAAGCCTGGTTTGTCACAGTGGCACTAATGACACCGGGTCAGTTTTAACAGCTGTCGTGAGGTTGTGACTGAGGTTAATGGTTTAGGAGGAGCTCATGCGGACTGAGGCTTCTGTAGTGGTGAGCTCCTCCATGCTTTCTGTGGGAGCTCAATGTCTGTTTTAATCACCCACTTAAAAGGCTCTGCTGAAGTGGGTGTTTAAGTGTTTAAACCCTGAATAATTCTCTTTTGTTTGTTTATCAGGTTTCCCTGTGGGTTGTGCTCTAGCCCATGCAGTACGTGCTGAATAATTTGACTGAGCACTCAAAGTGGAGCTCAAATAGGACAAGATCAACATCTGCTTAAAACTGTTATCAAACTCTCCCGAGAGTGCACACTAATTCTAAAAATATCCGTCAATATACATGCACACATCCTATTTGTTTACTCTAATATGTTAATCTATTTATCACTGCTAACAGACACACAATCCCAGTGTGAATCCCTTCCACTGTTTTTCTTACAAACTGGATGAAGGGAAACCGCATTGATAGACTCCACAGCTTCCATGAGCCCTGCTGTGGTATTTATCCTCCTTGTGTGTGAGAGTTGTGGTGGCAAAGGCCTTAAGGCCACCTAAGTTAGAGGGAATGGAGGAAGTGGGTTTAGGTAAACAGTCGGGAGAGTATTGTGCCTCCTACATACACAGGTTCCAGGCTCTTCAGCTCTTCCTGTGGCGCCAGTCCTGGAGGAGGCCTGGATTGTCTGTTAGGGGATGTTTTTGGTGGAAGGAAAGCTAAACAGAGAATCGACACTGCTGAAAGGAAAGCTGTCCTCCTCTTGAATGTTTATGCTCCACAGGTGTCACAACCCAAAGAGGACCTCACCCTGAAAAAGTCTCAATGAAGCACGCCAATCCTGTGCTCCCCAAACAGCCGTTTGGCCCGTCTGGTACTCTCCTCATCCCCACCCACTTTTGCTCAGCTTTGAAAAACAGTAACCTTGATGTGTAGAAAATTTCACTGGATTAGGCAGAGGTTTTTTAATTCTTAAGGGGACTCCAAAGTAACCATAAGCTCCTGAGCATGGCAATGAGGCTGAGTAACAACCTCTCAAAATAGTTTATGTGGGTTTGGTTTTACCTCTCTGTGCATGTGATATGCACTGTATTTGTTTGATGTGGTTTTATTATTTCTTTGTAGTATTACTGTGTTCAGACGGAGTTAAAATAAAGTCCCTAAATTATTGTTTTTCTCTGGGTCTCTTAATCAACCTTGGATCACAGTGATTCTATCAACATATACAGTGGAAGCTCGCACAACGACGATAATCCGTTCCGGCGTCACGGCCGGTCTCCGAATCGGTCGTAGTACGATCCAACTTTTTCCATAGGAATACATGTAAAACCAATTAATCCGTTCTGGACCAACGACTAACTCCCGTATAAAGTATGTATTACACACCCCTACCTGCACATTTATTCATTATTACTATTATTTGAAAAGGAAGTTATGTTAAT
>JAQQAE010008593.1:0-15113 GCA_029823295.1 Pseudamia nigra | reverse complement strand
TTTGTCAGATTCAAGTTATTTCTGTGACCACTGTGGGTTTTTCTGTCATTTACAGAGGGTACCAACAATTTTATCCAGGTCTGTAATTAACATAACCTCCTTTTCAAATAATAATAATGAATAAATCATGTAAGCATGTACGGGTGTGTAATACATACTTTATGTGGGAGTTTGTCGTGGGTCCAAAATGGATTAATTGGTTTCACATGTATTCCAGTGGAAAAACTCGCTTGTGCTAACAAATGATTTTCCCACAGAACCTGACGCCAGAACGGATTAAATTCATTAGCTGGGGCTCCACTCTACTCCTAATGATTGTCAACTATTGTAAACAGTATACTATATGCTATAAGACCATGCTACATTTCTGGCAATATCTGAAATGTCTCAGACTGTCTTTAGTCATTAAGCACCGTAAGAGTCATCAGTAACTAATACTGTCTGACCGCCGTTTTAAATATTTATCGTCCATTTTTAAAACTCATCTTAAAACCAACTTTTACACCTCAGCCTTCAATCCAGCATGAGATGGTGTTTTATTAATTTTATTGTATGAAACTGATTTTGTGTGATTTTGGTTTGTGGGCTCTTTGCACTTTCTTGTATTTTACTGTACTGTGTTACAATTAACATAACATCCAAAAGTCAACATAACAACTCAAGAAGTTCCTAAGTGGAAAAGATACACAAAAATGAAAAAAGCAACAACTAAAAAACAAGAAAATGACAAAAATTACCAAGAACAAGGAACCAAAATAAAGCGACCGAGAAAATCAACAAAATACAGTATCTCCAAAAAACATGCACAATCTAAACAAGGAGATGAAACATTAATCAATAAAATTAGAAAAGACAGAAAAACTAAAACATCTATTAGAAGTTAATAATTAAAAATTAATACTAGTTCATAAACTACAGCTCTACAATTAATCAAAGTGTCATCATGACCACAGTGTTATCCTGTGCAATTATATAATCACAAAAAGTTGCAATATAAAAGCCCATGTTATGTTGGTTGAAATTCCTCACTTTTTTAATTTTGCTGATATGTTGCTTAGTTATTTTGCTAGTTTTGTTCATTTTGTTAACATTTGCTTGATTAGTTTTTTTTCAATTGTGTCAACAGGGAAGGCTACAAAGCCAGAAATTATTGAATCAATGTACAGACAACAACTGCAGGAAGTTTGGTTATAATCAAGTAAAGAGTCACTCGGCTCTATATTATCGCCAGTATCCTCAAAAATAGCTCTAAAATCTCATCTGGAGTAAGTTTGCAGCTTGTTCTTGGATAATCCATTGTTTTTCAATCCATAATGTCCCAAAAGTGTTGAAAACAAACATGGAAGTAACAGGGCCACGTGCTTCGTGTGTAATGTGTTGTTACCAGGCAACATGTCCAAATCTGTCAGAAGTCTTTACGCGATAAGTTTTGTCTAGACAGATTTGACCAATCAGGATACATGATATATTGTTGGAAAGCTCAGAACCGATATAAAGGGATGGTGTTTGACACGTCAAAGATATGTTCGATTTTGTCCAATCAGATGTGAAAAAATATGGAAACATGCTGTTACACACACATGTACAGTTGCATTTGGTCTGCCATTATGGAACCAAACGGTCCAGAATGTTGAGTGATTTTATAGTTGGTGGAACAATATCAAACAGATTTACCATAATATGGAGTTTTATTCATATTGGAGCAACTTTTGATGAGAAACATCAAAGGTAAGACAAACTTTTTTATCATTGCTGCATTGTGTTGCTGTGATTTTTCCGTATTGTTTGTCTGTTTGCTATGTGGTTTTGTAAGTGCTACACAAGTTACATACCGCTGGATTCAGCTCGCCGTGAACTTTCATTGAATGTGTTATAATATAGATTTACATTTGATTTATGATGCACAGTATAAGAAAAAGCAAAGATTCGGCGGATTTGTTATCTTCTGACTCTTTGTACATAAAGGCTTGTTGTGTAGGCTGTGGTTTGTTGGTTTGAAATTGGTTTAGATACATTTTTTAGCTGAGATTCTTACAGTAGGATGTGTAGTTTTATTCATTTATTAGAAGGCAGAAGCCGTTATTATCAGTAAAACTTTGTCCCTGGATATGGGGGCAACCGGGCAGAACAGGTTAATTGCATTTTTATTATGTTGTTCTATTTTCTGCTGATACTTGGTGATATTTTCATTAATATTTGGCCAAGTTTTTTTCACTTGCTTATTTTGTTACCTTTGTTAAATTGGTGACACTGTGATTATTTTTCACCCTAATTCCAAATAAGTTGGGATGCTCTGTAAAATGGTAAAAAAAAAAAAACAAAACAAAATAAAACAGAATGCAATAATTTGCAAATGGCAAAGAAGAAGCTATATGTGAACACAATCCAGAAATGGTTCACCTGAATGCATCAGATAATTTTAAATGAGCTTTGGCCTGGAGAAGATGGCGGCGGAGTTTCTGGATGGTGTTTCTTTGCATGAGAGAGCTTTTTATTTGCATTTGTGAATTCCACAGTGAACTGTGTACGCAGACTGATTTCTGCAAGTGTTCCTGATCCCATGCAGTCATTTCCAGTACACAATCATGTCTGTTTTTTTATGCAGTGCTGCCTGAGGGACTGAAGATCATGAGCATCAAGTTTTGACCTTAGGCGCTCCTCCTGATTCTCTGAATCTTTTCATGGTAATATACACTGTAGATGGTGCAAACTTCAAAGTCTTTGCAATTTTATGTTGAGGAACACTTTTCTGAAATTGTTCCACAATTTGTAGAGTTTGTTCATATTTACATCTCAGAGTCTCTGCCTCTCTAAAAATGTTCCTTTTATATCCAGTCATGTCACTGACCTGTTGCCAGTTAGCCTAATTAGTTGTCAAATGCTCCTCAAGCTGCTTTTGATTTGTACCAAATATTTTTCCAACCATTTGTTGCCCCTGTTGCAACTTTTTTTTTCAGTCGGGATGCTCTTGTATGATTTAAACATGTTCATAAGACCTTAAATGCATTTTATTTTGGATCTGCTCAAGACATGGTCTGGGATGATCTGTGCAAGCTTGACTCAGATACGCCCCTGTGATCTCAAACCCCCCTAACAGAGCCTGGTGTTATGATTTTATATGACAAAACTAAGAGCACAAAAGAAGTATGCTTTGGAGTTTATATACAGTTATTTATTCAGCCTAATTCAGGAGGAGGCTGGGCAGGTGAAGGAGATTGTTTTTTTTAGATCTGGGGGCGAGTGATGGTCGTGTGTGGCATCAGCGTGGCAAGCGGAAGGGGGACAGCTAGAGTTTTTAAAGCCACAAATGATTCGAGGTGTGTAAGGCAGGGATGATGGTGATTGGACTGAAAAGTAGGCACAGACTCTTGCACCTGCCTGAATTATGCACAGACTTAATTTTATTTACATCCCAACTTTTTTGGAATTTGCTTTGCACTTTGAAGTTTTTTGTGTTGTTTTTTTCAGTGAATTGAGATTTTTGTAAATCTTTTTTGTAATCTAAAACTTTATTAAACACTGAGATTTTTCATTTTTACACCTTTCTCCTGGATTTTCTCTGCTCTGTACTTAAAAATGCAATTAACATACAACCAAACTAACACAAATGGAAACATAACGTAATCAGAATCATTAATGTAATAGTATAAAATATATGATATTGTTCTTGGCAGAAGTAAAAAGCTGAATGACCTATTTTGGTCCAAATCCAAATCTGTTCCAAACTGCAGTTACACCAGGCTGAAAAGTGATGGCAAGACAAAGGACGATGTCTAGGAAGGGCAGGTGAAAGGATGACAGGAGTACGATAAGAAAAGAAAAGTTGGTGGAGCTGAGAAACGCTGAGTAGAGGAGTGGGACAAAGGAGGAGGAGAGTGGAGTGTGACAGTCGTGAGAAAAGGTTAAGTGGGATGAGACATCAACTGAACACAGCGAGAGCAAAGACATGTATGGTGAGAAAGCTGTAAATGATGAATGAGTGAGAAGACCGAGTGAAAGAAAGTGAGAAGGGAGAAGGTTGGAAAGTTTTAGGAGGCTTCAGACAATAATGGAAGATTGATGGCAAAGTCAGTTTGAAAAAAAATGGAGAAAGTTGAGAAAAAGGGATGAGAGATGTGACGCAAGGACAGCACAGCAAGAGTGACTGTAAAGAAGAGGAAAGTAGAAATTATACACAACATAGCCAAAGTAAGATCAAATGCATTTAGAAGCACAAATTTAAAGCTTTTTGCATGAACGTATTAATAGATGAAAATAAAATAGGGTCAATTAATAATATTTCATGAGTAGTGCTGATGTTAAATGTATCTGAAAAATAAGATGATGAAAATAATCTAGAAATTGATGAAACTGATTAAAAATAAAAAAAACTCAAACGCTTAGCTCCATAACTAAGATGCTAAGACAAATAATCTGACAAATCGCTGTCATGCTGGGCTTTGATTGACAGGAAACTTTAACCAAGTCAGACATTTGTAGCTTCTGTTTATTTAATAGAACATAGATTCTCCTGACGGATGCTTGACTGTGCTTACACTAACACCACTACAATATGATCTCGGTAGAGCAATGCATGATGAAGTCCTGCTGAGTCAGTAAGTTAGCATTTAGCATTAGCTTACCCATAAGACCCCCACATATGGCACGACTACTGTTCCGCCTTCATCTCTCCAAATATGGTTGCATCCTGTTTTTGGCTCCAAAATATCATCAGGAAGTGACAACCTGATTGACTTCAAAACAGCCCTTCAGAAACCAATGGGTGACGTCACAGTTACTCTGTCCACTAATAATTGGATTTATATAGGATTTTTCAAGCCTGCTTCTCAAGGCGCTGACACTGAAGCTGTTATTCATTCATTCACTCCAGTCAGAGTTCATTAAAAATGCACTCATGACTTCATTGAAACATTGTAAATATTTATGCTAAATATAAAAAAAAAATATTAATAATATGTAATTGAGTAAATTGAAAAATGCACCTATGGCTTCATTATAATAAGAACAAAACAAAAAATGTTCCAGACTAAACATTATATACCCTATATGACTAATTGTACTGCATTAAATTTATCGATGCTCTGCCTTAGCGATATACTTTGTAAATCTCAAACTGCAAAATTATTTTGTTACAGCAGCACATTTACACATACCATTATAATAATAAATTAAAATTAGTGCAAAAATGAACATGTACAAAAAGCTGCTTTAGCAGCACTGATTATGTGTAACTTTAACCAACTAAATACAAAACAACATGTACATCATGAAAGTAAATGGATGAGGAAAAAAAAACGTGCAGGCCGAGGTGAACAAACTCATTTTCATTGTCTAGTCATAATCAGATCACTAAAGCAGTCATAATCAACAGTTACGCTTCTGTACATATAATGCTTTTATCAAACACTGTTACAAAAACATGAAACAATAATTTCAAATTGTCATGATGAAGCCTTGAAATAATGTTGAACCAAAATGAGCCTCTTTTGTGTGTGTATGGAAGGCATCCAGCCATGCATTGCCCTTATCAGACAATGCAGATGTGAGAAAGAATCAAACTCAGTGGACCCTTTGCATTTTAATATGAACAAAATTATTTTCACAAACAGAAAATATGGAGCAAATGCAGCTGCGTGACCAGTACTTACAGTAGTGGGTATCCTGCTGGGTCTAAAAGTAGATAGATTTTTATGGCATAGAAGAGAAATTTAAATGAGAGTGTTTGGAGGAGAGGGGTGTAAGTGTGTAAAGAGCAGATGTACTGATACTGACTCTTGCACTGATGTGAGATGAAGATTATTTCTGATGCAACAGAATGAAGCGTTAGAAACAAAGGGAGGAACTGATTGATGGAAAACAGAAAAATCTCAGGAAAGACAGAGAGAAAAAACAAGAGAAATAGCGACTGAAAGCAGAAGAGAGAGGAAGATACTTTGGGCTCTTTTGCACTGAGGTGTCAGAATGCAGCTGCAGTCATTCCAAAGTCAAGTTCTAAAGCTGTCAATCTTCAGCTGCACACAAACAAAGATGCTGACTCCAGAAAAAAGGGATCAGCGTCTGGTATGCGCCGATACAGAGTAAACTGCTTTCACAGTCTGCTGCCATCTATAGTGAAAAGTTTTTCATTTACTTAGTGTAATTCAAATAGTTTAAAGTCTGTCAAATACATTGGGACACTGTTCAGAACTCTGTAAAGAGAATGTCATTAATTTCCCTCTACTGACACTCAGAGGTGGCTTTTAAGGCATTGCCAAGCAGGAGCGCCTATAGGTGAGCTGTAAATCAAATTCAGAAGTGTCAAAAACTGCAGTACCGTAAGTGGACAGTGGGGGGGGGTGGGCAGGGTCCAAACATAGACCCTATATATTAGTGGACAAAGTGACTGTGACGTCACCCATTAGTTTCTGAAGGGCCATTTTGAGGCCAATCGAGTTGTCACTCCCTTGCTGCCATTCTGGAGCCAAAAACAGGATGTAACCATATTTCGAAGAACAAAAACAGGGTTAATTGAGCATTCATGCCAGGGGACTCATGGGAAAGCTAATATTACCCACTATCTTAATAACAAGGTAAAACTTCACGCATTGTCAAACAAAGTCATATTATAGTGTTGTTAGTGTAAACGCTTACCCACAGCTGCAGTCGAGTGTATCTCAGGTAAAACTATGTCCATATTAAATAAATAAAAGATGTGAAGGTCTGAATCGGTCCAACTTCACTTGGGAGCTGTTACCATAGCGACATGTCAATGAAACCCCAGCACAGCAGTGATTGGTTTGATTATTTGCAGTTATATTTTAATAACAGAGCAAAAACTTAAATACGGACCATCACATTACTTATTAGAAGATCTAAATAATACATAAAAAAATAGTTTGAGACCATAATGACTCATGACAAAAATGTTTTTGCTTAGTGTTTTCAGATAGAAGTCCAATGTATCTCTATGGGAAAAAGGCTTCTTGGAGCCAGACGAGTGGTTCCACAGAGGCCAAGCGGTGGGATTACAACTTAACGTTACTTCCGCATTGGCCTCACTGAACAGCCCAGGGCACTGCCCACTGGGTTCAAAGATGGGTCAATCCCTAGAAAACCCATATGAAAAATGCCAAATGTAGAGCAGAAATAAATATGTTTACAGACTGTATAGTCTATTTCAAGTTGCCCATTTAGATAATTCAGGCTCTGATATTTGTGCATAATTAAGAGCATACTGACATGTCTTTGAGACACTTCACTTTTCATTCGACCCACATTGGCTCCACTCAGACGCTGCCATTTTTTGATTGGAGTGAGTAAACAGTGGTGCCAGTATAGTGACACCCAGAGGATCCTTGTGTGAGCTTCCATATGGCTCTTCAGAAACCTATGCTTTGGAGGGGTAGTTCATCTTTTACATGCAGAGTATAGGTATTCTGCATAGATCTTGGGTTGTTTGTTTTTATTACTTGGTAATTACACCAGAAATACAAATCTTACTGGTGAGAGTGAGGTGAAAGTTGAAGTACATCCAAGAGCTGACAAAAAAACTCAAACTGTTGTTAGAGAGTGGCATGTAAGATGTATGCTTGCAGGTGTTGCATATGCCAATGTAGTCAAAAGCACTAAAAGCAACTATGTAAAAACTGCTAAAGTAGTCTTTTATGGTGGTCCAATACAGGTGCAAATTAAAACATCACACATGAAATGAAATTGCATACAGTACATTCAACTTACATTCAACAGAAAATCAAACAGGCAAGTCAAACTAAGCCATCAGAACGTACATTTCAAAAGGAAAACAGATGACTATGCATGTGCAAAAAATAATCTATGGCAGTGCAAAATAATTATAGTAAGAAGATTTCTGAAAGTAGCATTGTAAAGAAAAGGAACACATTATTCCACTTAGGAATGATAGTTTGAAGTTATTTGGATGTGTAAAATCCGTCCTGTCAAAGAGACTTGGTGGTAATAAGTCTGGGAAGGAAAGCCTGTAAACAGGCTGTTGTATGCTGTCTGTTATCAACAGTTCTCGTCAGCTATCCCTGTTCTATTGCACTCAGGGTTACATTACTTTGAAATGAAGGGGAAATAGTTTAAAATGCAAATGAAAGGGTGATGCATCAGATATTTTCAGCTAACAAAGGCTCTGCCAGCCCTTTAACCTCACATCAAATCACCTCCTGTTGTAACACACAAATTAACTCAAGTGGGGGTCCGCTGATGTCAAATCGACCTGCTATTCAACACCATGTAATCTGGGTAAACGAAGTCCATCAACATCATCCCTTTGAGTTTCCCTAACTAAGGTGTATTGATTATATGCCATGGCACATGTGTAGCTCCACTCAGTAGGGCTCTACAGCTTTTTCTATCAGTGAAACATTCAGATTGTCTGTTTCCTCAAGGGTCTGCATTGTACTGTACCATGGTACACTAACAGCAACTCATCTTTAAAACTGCATCAGGTGCATGCTTTTCAACATGGACATGGATCAGCAGTCATGCACACACATACATGTAAAAACAAAATTTTCTACATTGAAAAATGGAAAATTTACAAAGGCGACACATTTAGTAGTGTGGCAATGCACAGACAACCATGCTGTATATTAGTCATATAGTACCATTATGCAATACATGGACATGGACCCGCCAGCAGTCATGCACACACATACAGTACATGTAAACTGAATTTACAAAATTTACAAAAGAAAAACGTTTAGCAGGGATGCATGCACACACATGCTGTATAATATACAGTAAATCATACTATCATGCAGTGCATGGACATGCAGAGACATGCAGCCTAATACACAGTTGGAGACAACGTGTGCACATATGCACACACAGCAGCTATATTTGCCCATGTCATTAATCATGCTGCTGCTAGTCGTCACACAATGTGTTGAGCTCTGTGGACGTGGGTGTGTTTGTGTACATGTGTGTTCTCCAGAAACAGAAGCAGAAAAGGGTAGAGGAGAAGATGGTAGGAGGAAAACAGGGGGAGATTTAAAGACTCAGCCTGCAATTTTAACTGTCTTCTACAAACTGGCACTGAAGGATGAAATGGGGGTTGGGCTATCATTAAGGTTGAAAAGGTCAGTAGAACACAGTTTTCTACTCTTTTCTCCTATTATTTCTTGTATTTATGCCCAACTATAAAAATGCATTATTTATTCAATATGTTTGAACTTTTATGGAATAATTTTGGAGATGGTCATTGAAAAAAATTTCTACAGCCCTGTTTTTGCCATACAAAGATTCCCCAAATGCTGATGTACATCTTGGTATGACAAAAGACCAGCTATTTTATAGCTGAATTAATTCCAAAAATAGTGTTGATAGTCTTTTTGCTGTTTCTGCTTTCATGGGTATGGAAACGTATTTCCTATCTTAGTTTGTTGCTCGATTTTAAACTTCTAATGCATATCATAATCATTGCAGTGTTTGTGACCTTTAAGTAGTGTTTCTCTAGAAAATTTATTTTTAAAACTACACAATAAATAAACCGCACAACAATAATGTTGTAATGAAGTTGACATTTGTAAGCGCAAAATTATGCCATATCTAACTTGTGACAAGCTGCAGTTTTCTATATCCTAAAGCATAAACAAAAAGGCTTGTAGGCAGTTTAAATGACACAGAAAACCTTGAAAACACAATGACAGAGCAGATGTGCTGAAGAATCTAGACTGTGCCTTCAGAGATGAATAAATTGGTAATTTATGTGGGGTTGTTGCACGGCTGGGCCCTAACCAAGAGGTCACGTTCCTTACACTGGCAAAAATACTAAATCAAGCTGAGACCTCAGGCAGCAGCTGCACACCTTTCAAATGTGTGGCGTGCCTACTGAAGCCTTCACGAGAAACCAAACAATTGTGTGCACACTGTAGGCAGTAGGTAACAAAAATACTGAGCAGCTATCCATTTTATATGCATTTAAGTGTTTAACTCAAGCTGTATAAAATAATGAGTTGTAATGAGTATAATGGTGTCAGTGAATAATGGAAATACTGAGATTACATGTCACTAGAATTTCTTGCTGACCTGAGAAACACAAAACATACTAAAAAATCCATAATGAAAAAAGTTTGGATTTTGTGTATGTGTTTGGATGCATGTTTTTGTGTAAGAAGTTGGTTAGCACAGTTGTGACAACTGAATACCATTTGAAAACCTAATAGGACATCTTGCTTGACAGCACAATGCAGGATGCTAGTGGTGGAAGGAAGTGGGTGGTCAAAGAGGAGGAGAGAAGAGCAAGTGAGAGTTAACTAAATAGTGGAGTAGAGTGTAGCACTTGAGAGGAGAAGACAAAAAAATAAGAAGCGTTGACAACCAAAGTGGAAGGAGGAACAGTGCATAGACAGGTGGAAGAAACAAACATTAATGGATGCCATAAAATGCATGCTGCATGAAGAAATTATATTAGCATTGCAAATATTGTCCTCCCCTCTGCCCTCCTTCCATTCTTTTTAATCTCCTGCAATTCTGAATGTGTGCATCTCTATCTACTCCTTCCAGTTTCCGTATAATAGTGAATTTACCTGGAAAACATACAGCTAAATCAACTTGGACGGTGGCAGTTTAGACCCTAATGACAAGAACAAGAAACCAGTGTGACCTTGGCATTTTGCATAAGGAGATGTATGGCTCCCCAGGGAAATGAGCTGCTCTGTTGCCTGAAGAAAACACTTTCCTCCACTGATTTATTCATGAAGTGTTAACATGCCAACGTCGATTCTATCTTTACGTCTCTATACATGACACACCGTGATACAACACTGAAGCAGCATTTAAAACAGTATACAGAAGCGCAGGCTAATAAAGCTTTGACATTAACATTTTTCAACGCCAGGCTGTGATGGCCTCATTTTTTTCAGGTTTTTAAAATATTAACTAGGTGCTATATTCACATGGTAGCTGTTTTACAGTGATGCCATACTCAGAGTGCAAAACTGTGAACACTGTCAAGTAAAGCCTAGCAAATAGTTAGCCTTGATTATCAGCTTTGTTTATATCAATTACCAATTCCTTATCCATTCTCAGGTTCCTTTAACAATATTGATGCATGAGATACATTTGCCTGGAAAAGATCAAGCACCTTCTCAGTATGTTTCCAATCCACAATATGATGAATACTGAAGATAAAAAAAACAACTGGCTTGTACTTTAATTTGTAACTAATGCTATGACATCATTATATCTCTGCAAAAATGATGCAATGATATGACAGCAGGCCAAATGTATCAATTGTTCTATTTTGTGTTCGGTGTTATGTATATACTGTATGCTTGTTAGTACATGTGCTTCTGCAAGCTAATTTTTCAAATTACAGGAGCTGGATGAAGTAGCCGGGGAGAGGGAAGTCTGGTCTTCCCTGCTCAAGATGCCGCCCCCTTCTCCCCTTAGATAGAAGATGGATGAATGGATGGAAGTGAATTTCTTTCACAGCAAAGGAATACTTAAGTTTTATTATGAAAATATTAGTAGGTGTTGACATTATCCTGATAATAGCATTTGAGATTCGTATTCTGATTATAGAGCAAAGCAAAATGGGTGTCCTGAGCTTAAAGCAGTGTAAATGCGTGCAGCAAAACAGATCTAGTATTGATATGACAATATGGTTACTTAAAGTCCAAGTACTACATGTGTATGTAGCAATACCAGCCTTGCCAGCTTTGTGTTTCATTGTGTATATTATCAACTTTTTGATCTCCATTCATATGTTTCATTAACAGATGTGGTGGGAGCTGATGTCTATGTACTAACCAATGAGCTAGTGTGCTGAACATGGTGCTGAAACTTGCTTCAGATTTTTCTGACATTCAGCACCATGGTCAGCTCTACACGGCTGGTTGTGTGACGTCACGTCACAGCTGGAACTTCAGGCAGAGGGAAAGGAGTCATATTCTACACAGAAAACACTGTCAACATTCCTCTTATTTGAGATGTTTAGTGTCTACCAGAAGTTGTTGTTCATAAAGAGATAAAAAATGCACAAATAAAATTTAAAAAACTGGAAAAAAAATATTTATGCCAAACGTACCCTACAGTTGATCTGTGTGCATGTGAAGTGGTAGCCTATATTTAGAACAGCTGAAAGCAACAGCCAGCTGGCAATTAAATCTGCTTTAAATGGTCACACAAAAATATATAACACGAAACAGTGCAAACTGCTGTTACAATCAATGTCTGGTTAAAATTTATCACTGTCACCAGCAGATAATTCACTTACTGTATATCTCAATCTTAATATGGTGTCTGTCTGTTAGTCTGGTCTACTTCAGCTACTGATAACAAAGTTTATTTACTTTGAATGATTGTAGACTTGTGGTGACATATAGACATGTTGCAGTACACATACCGGTAATTATGATACAGTATGTGCGCATTGTTGCAAGAAAAAGAAGAAAATTGGACAGATTCCTGTATTTACAACCTGGCTGACAGATTTAGCAGAGTTCTAGATAATAGCTACCAAACACAGTATTCTCATTCTGTTTAAATTGTTTAAAAACCTTTTCTAAACTCTCTTGCTCTCTTCTGCCTGTTCTCTTCACACTGATAATACTTTACAGACTGATTTAGTTAAGTATGCAACTTTTTTCCTAGTAAGATCATGATAATCAGTACATAGACTCATCCATTAATAATATCTCTCAAACTACACTTTTGTTGTGGTCTAATTTTCGTCTGTATGATCATCTCAGCTTATAGAACTGCTTCAACATTTGAGCCAGTCAGAAAATTGCACAGCACATTGGGATGGAAGCTACAAGTATGACAAACACCAAAAGGAGCTGTTTCAAATATAATTCCCTGTGAAACCTTCCCCCAGGGTTTTGCGATGTGTGGGTGAGTTCATGGAGTGTATATGCTTTGAAAGGCATCTGAAAATCAACGTCTGTGTGTTTATTTTACCGCATTTTTCTCTGCATCACAACTGTCTTCTGTAATGTGTTCAAGTTCTTTTCTTAATCAAGTCTCTCTCACTGCTCTGAGCAGAGAGAAGGGGGCAAGCTTGAACAGTGCTATTTGCAACAGAACAAAAGGTAGGTTACATATTTTAACACTAATGAGAGCAGCACTGTCTATGTGTATAAAATTTCTTTAATTTTTTTATGAAGAGAAAGTTATTTCAAAATTCGGCAGCACCAGCCACAGGTATGAAAATATACAGAAGGAACAGAAGTAAACTGCCCACTATGATTCTGATGAGGCTACATACTAACACCAAGTGGTTCTGAAACTCACCTTTTGCTTTTAGTGACATGTTTAGTAACATTTCTTCGACCATTGAGACGTAATCTATGGTGTCACATCATGTGGCACTGATTATAATTGCTGCGAGTATCACAGTTATACTTTTGATCATCAATTTACATTTTGCACGATTTCTGAGTGCTTGATGGTTTGTTTGTCACAACTAAATTTCCTATCAGGCATATTTTCACTTCTTGAAAGCCTGTACACATTATACCGATTGTAATTTTGCATAAGACTGATCTTGATAATAGCATCTGAGGGTGCTTTCACACCTACGGCATTTGGTCCGCTTCAAGTGGACCAGAGTTCATTATTCCAAAATAAAGCATAAATCCGACATTTTCGTCTGCTGGATTTTTCCCACTACAAATGCTGTGCCAATCAGCTCTCACTTACGTCACCCAAAATACAGTATTTTGTAAACAGCGCTGCCACACGAGCGTGGAGATACACAACATTCATAGTGGTTGGTTCGTTTGCAAAAATGCAGGTGTGAATGTGGACCGAACTAGTTGAGAATTGAAACATTGTAACAACTTGTGGGTCCAATCGACCCACTGTACCGGACTAACATGTGTGAAAGAAGCCTGAGTCTTTTGGGGATCCACAGGCTGAAACATACAGTACATTGATGATCAAAAACTAAAGAATATAGACACATTGTATCATATTTTTCAGACTTTCAAAAATACACAAAAAGTCTTACCAGGCAACATACCTACTCATTGTAGATACCACACAACAGGTACAGAAGGCCCCTAAACTTTAAGCTAATTTGTTCTAAATCCCGAATGAGTTTGCCCCTGCATTCATATCAGAGCCTATGCACAATGCACCTCTGTTACATTTAGATACAGCAAATCCCTTTTCAGGGTACAGCAAACAGCTTTTATCAATGTGAGAATGGGACGCTATTAAGCACACAGGAGCTAATCCCTCAGCTTTATTTGATTTTACCAAACGGCACAGAGGCAGAGAGATGTGTTTTTATATGTGTCTGTGGGTGTTTTCAGCATATGTCATACTCATATGATTGTCTCAAGTAGACTTTGAAAAGTGTGTGTGAGGCTTAGAAATGTAAATGTAAAAATGTCAGGTATGCGAGGTAAAACACAGGTAAACGCTCAAGCTTATTTGTCTAAAGAAAAGATTCAATGCTGCTGCTTTGTCACTTAATTATAGTTGTTATTGTTATAATTGTTGTTGTGTAGGAACAGTCAAAAGGTAGTGGCGAGTAACAAAAGTTTGACCATGACAATTTGGAACTTGGGGTAAAAAAGCAACCTTTTTTTGAGCTGAAATTACTGCATACCTCACTGAATAAATAAATTAATAATTACCATTCATGAGTAACAATCATAGACTATGCTGAATATTAGTGGACAAAGTAACTGTGACACCACCCACTGGTTTCTGAAGTGCCATTTTGTCATTTCCTGAATGTCATCTTGGAGCCAAAAACAAGATATAGCCATATTTCGATGAATGATGGCAGAGCTACAGGAGCGCAGGATAGGGGTGTTTCCACCTCAGGAATTTCAGGGTACAAGGGGCAAAAGGGGAATTTACAGGAACATCCTCTCACTTGGCTGTCTTGGCCACTGTGTCTCCACTACAGAGTAGGTCCCACTGTGACAAAATCAGTTGTGATAATTGTTGTGTGAAATCCTCAATGGCCTAGAATGGAAGCAGTGCCTGCACCTCTGTGTCAGTCCATTTATCATATATTATTCTGAGTGTAAAATCTGTCGATACTCCTGAATTCTAGTATTTTAAAAATGCTGCTTGTTTGCTTTTTATGTCTTATCCTGCTCTGGGTATACCCAATCAACATCAAGTAAACCTTTAAGTTCCACCCA
>JAQQAE010008592.1:0-15113 GCA_029823295.1 Pseudamia nigra | reverse complement strand
CAAAATTTTAAGACCAGTTGAAAAATTGCAAGAATGTACATTTTGCACTGTTGGATCTTAAGAAGGTTCGAAGTAGTGCTTCAAAATGCAAAAGGAAGAAATGGGAGTGAGACAGGAAAAAAATTTGAGTAAGCAATTTATTGCAAATAAGCGCTAAACTGAAATAGGCTGTTCAACAGTGGATCTCAAAAGTCTACACACCGTTGCTAGGTTTTTGTGAGGTAAAAAATTGACTCCGAGATAAATAAATTCACAACTTTGTCCACTTTTAATGTGACCTATAACCTCTAGAATGTAATTGAAAAACAAACTGAAATCTTTCAGGGAGGTGAATTAAAAATAAACAAGGTGAATTAAAAAGAAATAACTCAGATAATAAGGTTGCACAACTGTGCATAACTGGGGATGTGGCTGAGTTCGGATTTAACAAGTTACATTCAAACTCACAAAACCTTCGGGCTTCTGTTAGAAAGCTGAAGATATTGAATAGGAACTCCATCTTTCAGAATGACAATGACCCAAAGCACACAACCAAATCAACAAAAGAATGGCTTCACCAGAAAAAAGATTGAGGTTTGGAATGGCCCAACCAGACTCCAGACCTGAATCCAATCAAACATCTGTGGTATGATCTAAAGAGGGCTGTGCACAGGAGATGCCCTCACAATCTGTCAGATTTGGAATGGTTTTGCAAAGAAGAGTGAGCAAATATTGCCACATCAAGATGTGCCACACTCATAAACTCCTACGCAAAAAGACTGAGTGCTGTAATAAAAGCCAAGGATGCTGCAACAAAGTATTAGTTTAAGGGTGTGCATATTTATGCAACCAGGTTATTTTAAGTTTTTCAATTGCATTGTACAGGTTATAGGTCTCATTAAAGGTGGAAAAAGTTGTGAAATTATTTATCTTGGTGTCAATTTTTTAAATCACAAAAGCCTGGCATTTGAACAGGGGTGTGTAGACTTTTGAGACCCACTGTATCTATAACACCTGAGTTGAAAAGACTCACAAGGTCTTAATGACAATGACATCTTTTTTGGCTTGTATAATTATCTTTTAAGTAGACAAACACCATATACAGTATGTAGATTTATCATAATTCAAATGGGATCAAAAAGGTCTCCTACCACAGCCACCCATTCCTGTTTGCTGTGTTAAACCCCCATAACCCCGGAGGGAAGAAGAGGGACTCTCCAGTCCATACGGTCTGCTGTCACAGATCAGTGTGTGTTCTGTGATATTTTGTATTCAGTGATACTGAGACGAGTGTGGGCATAAGTTGTGTAAGTAAACAAAATGATCAGCAATCTGTGAATTTTCTGTTACTGAATCAGCAAACAGGCTGTGAACAGTGAGCACAATATATATTTTTTACCAATTTGTGTAGCTCCCAGACAGGCATATTAAAACAGAACCAGTGTATGTAATCTTTTAAAAGTGCATTAATTTACCTGTAGGTAGAGGTACTCAAATGCAGTGGGGTCATCCACGAGCAGAGTCTGGGGATTTCTGGGCATGAAACAAACACGGAACAAACATCTGTAGTCATGGGCTTCTTTCTTTTGGACCACCTGAAAACAAACACATACGCAGACATATTAAAATATGTCCTGCAAAGTAAAACAATCAAAAACTAGAAAAAAAAGCTGGAGGGCTGATGAATACCTTGATCGTGTGCACAGAGACAGTAGTAAGTTTAAAAGATCCACATCTGAAGTTATTTTATGACTTCGTTTGGGCTCTATCATACTTTTACTTCAGCCAGATGATATAAAATTATTTTCCAGTTATTTTGTAGCTAAAATTAGTTCTGTACCTCATTGGTTCCTTGGATATCATCAAAACTTTATTGTGGATATGAACAATTGAGTATGACTTCATAATATTCTGATCATTTTGAGACCAACATCACTTTTGTAGCACAGATGGTTGTAGAGATATGATGTAAAATGTATTTTCCAAGATATCCTGGGTGACCTTGAACTTAACTGTTCTCCAGTTATCTTGTGGACACTCCTGAGTACATTTTGGTTTTTTCTTGACCTTTGACATATCAGTCTAAAAACTTAGTCATTTTGAGATATTCATCCACATGGGATTCACACCAAGTTTGGTGAAAATCCATTAAGGCATTCTCGAGTTTTCCTGTGGAACGCTCAGTTACACACAAATACACGCACACACACACACACACAAGGGTAAAAACATTACCCCACTTCATCAGCACCAGGTAATTAAAGCTGCAATGTAGCTGTAATGTAGTAGTGCAAATTCACTGTATGTATGTAGGTGTGTATACCTGCTGTATTCGCTCCTCGTCATGCAGCAGCAGTAGTTTGGTGAGGCCAGGCTGCTGCTCCAGCACCAGGGAAAAGTATTCAATCCGACTGAGAGAGAGTTTTTCTTTTAATGTCATCACAATGTCCTGAAGCACAAAAAAATGACATCTTAGAGACTATGTATTTTTTACAGCAACAATTCTTTTTGATGAAGTGAGCTGCACTGAGGCTGGGCAGTCTCAGTGGAGCCAGGGCATATATTACATCTAAAACTAATAAAGCCTCAGAGAGTGAATGAATCAAATGAGCTGTAGCTTTTAATATCAGAGGCTACATTTAAGCCAGTATTGTTTCAGACAAATTACATAAGAGGTAAAAGTCCAGTACAGATGTTTAGAATCTAGTAATAGTAGATGTAACCCTCAAAAAAAAATGAAAGCAACTCTTTGAAAACACATCAGATCTCAATCATGCTGGATATCTATACTGATATGGACTGGGTAATGTGATAGGAACAAAACAATGTCACATCATTTGATACAAGTGAAAAATATCAACCCAGAGAGGGCTGAATTCAAAGACAATGATGGAGCAAGCTAGTTGATTTTGCTGAAATTTCATTGCATCAACTCAGAATGGTACTCTTGTTCCCTCCCAGATCTGGACAAAAGCATCACTGAGCTCTTGGACAGTCTGAGGAGCAACCTCTTGGTGTCAAATGGACTGAAACATAATGTCCCAGAGGTGTTCTATAGGATTTAGGTCTGGCAAGTTTGAGAGCCAGTCAATGGTATGAGTTCCTTCATCCTCCAAGAACTGCCTACATGAGACTGGGCAATGTTGTGCACGAGAAAGAACCCAGCATCCACTGCACAAGTACAGGGTCTGACAATGGGTCCAAGAATTTCATCCCAACATCTAATGGCAGTCAGGGTGTCATTGTCTGACCTCTAGAGGTCTGTGTGTCCCTCCATGGATATGGCTCCCCAGACCATCACTAGCGCACGACCAAACGGGTCATACTGAATAATGTTACAGGGAGCATAACATTCTCCACAGCTTCTCCAGACCCTTTCACATCTGTCATGTGTTCAGGATGAACGTGCTCTCATCTGTGAAAAACACAGGGTGCCAGTGGTGAACCTGCCAATTCTGGTGTTCTATGGCAAATGCCAATCAAGGTCCATCGGGCCAAAAAATCAGCACAGGGCCCTCAGGCCACCCTTATGAAGTTTGATTGTTTTGTCAGAAACATTCACACAAGTGGCCTGCTGGTCATTTTGTCTGGCTCTGGCAGTGCTCATCCTCTTCCTCCTTGCACACAGGAGCAGACACCAGTCCTGCTAATGGGTTAAGGACCATTGACGGCTCTGTCCAGCTCTCCTAGAGTAACTGCCTGTCTCCTGGAATCTCCTCCATGCTCTTGAGATTGTGCTGGGAGACACATCAAACCTTCTGTCAATGGCATGTATTGATGAGCAGTTGGACTGTCTGTGCAACCTCTGTAGCATCAAGGTATTGCCTCATGCTACCAATAGTGACACACTGATCCTAGCCAAATGAAAAACTAGTAAAAAACAGACAGAAAAGATGAAGAGATAAAAAATGTCAGTGTCCTCCACCTGTAAAATCATTCCTGTTTTGGGGTCGTCTCAGTGTTGCGCCTCTAGTGCACCTGTTGTTAATTTCATTAACACCAAAGTAGCTTTGGTGTTAATGAAATTAACATTGATCAACAACACCCTTTGCTACTGAGCTGACCAGATCAATATCCCAGAAGTTTAACCATATGCTATACCCCAAAAAGTGCTCCTATCATTTTCTGAGCAGTGTATTTTTGTCATATCTCACAGGAGTTAGTATAGTCTGTCATTCAAATCATTACAAGAAAGTCTGATACACTGGCCCACAGTCAGTGTTATGTGTTGGCAAAAAAGTCATCACCTGGAATTAACTAAGCAAATAGTTCAGAAGCTTCTATTGGTTCATTACTGTTGTGACTAATATGTTAACTAAGAGCTTATTAACCCAGATGCAGTGAGGAGCTGCGCATTTTTTCCTTCTATGTCCATTTATGGATTTTTTTTTAACCCCTGATAGCATGGGAATATTCCAAGGTGTCAATGCATGTGGCTCCAATAGTGACAGAGTGGTTCCAGGGCATGAGACATCATTTCCGTACCTTAACCCCATTAGGAATATTTTGTATATGCTAGAGAAGATCCCTCCATCAATACTTGGCAAAAAATTAATGCAACTCTGGACAGAAATAAATATACTGACAGTGCCTGAGCTCATTGAAATATGATGAACGTGCTAATAAATGAGCTAATACATCAGTGTATGACCAAGTAAGAGGTGCCACACCTACACCCATATTCCATCTAATTTCTTCACAAACCTCTGCTGAGGCTGATTTAGGCTGCGGTCTTACCCTCACCTATGGTCACAAGTTTTGGATCATGAGCAAAAGAACAAGACTGCAGATGCAAGTGGTCGGAATGAGTTTCTTCTACTGAATGGCAGGGCCCTTAAACACAGTGTGTGACACACAGCCATCCTTGAGAACCCAGAGTGGAACAAAATGAACCAGTTGCAGTTGTTGAGGCATGTGGTCTAAAAATCTCCTGGATGCCTTCCTGGCAAGGTGTTTTGGGCACGTCTAACTGGGAGAAGGCCTCAGGGCAGACCTTGAAAAGGTTTTGCGTCACTTTGCGCACATTTAACTTGTACAAAACCAATGTAAACCTACCATATTTTCCGGGTGATATGTCGCTCCGGTATCTTAGTCGCACGAGCCAAAAAATGTATAATGAAGAAGAAAAAAACGTGTATTAGTCACTCCGCAGAACAGGTCGCATCTGTTCGGGGCTTAGGCGCGCTGCCGTGGGTGCGTGCTTCAGCTGCGCTGCGGCTCATCTCCTCTAGCAGCTGCCAATGTGACAAACACCCTATAGTCGAATTTATTCAAAATACAAGTCGCTCCGATGTATTTGTCGCTCCCCTCGCCAGACTATGCAAAAAAACCGCGACTTTTAATCAGGAAAATACGGTAGTTATCAAACTCACACACACAAACTCACATAATTTTTTTTCTCAAAAACTGCATGTATCTCTCAAAACACTTGCAAAGGCCAAGCAGATAGTACCAAGATAGAGGCACTATCATCTGGATGTATGCATCCATGCAAAATGTCATAAAATCCTCCTCTTTTATGCAAATAATCATTGGTGGTAATAGCATCTGACTCAGGGTGTCCTCACAGTGGGAGTTTGTTCCGCGCCTGGACGCGTTTCACACCTTTAGCGTGGATCATTTGAGTAATGTGAGTAGAAGCGAGCCGCGCTCTGGCACCGGGCCTCAGCGCGGTTGGAAGAGGTGTGCCACGGCACGGCATGATTGGTCATGCATGCGTACGAGCACAGCGACCGTACGTGACGATGATGTACGTAAAATCACCGCGTCCTTCGCTACACTCATGTCAAAACAATGGCAGCAGCTGAAAAAATCTCCGCCTGCGGGCAGCGCAGTTAATTGAAAATCATCGTCTTGCATTCTCGAGAAACCTAGGTGCGTCACCAGACAGTATCTGAGCGAAACGGCACAGATTTCACCATAAAATCATTACGATCATCCGGACGATTCCCGTTTTGTGATCCATGATATCGAATCTGTTGAATGCTTCTGATGACGTACACACAATGTACTGTACAAATGATGTGATGTACGAGATCAACCGAGCCTCAGCCTGCAGTGATGTGAGCAGAGATGTGCTGGGAACTGGAAAGGTGTGACGTGGGCCCCGGCTTGGCTCGAGCCAAAATGGCCCTAGTGTGAGTACGCGCTCAGTGTAAACGGTGACCACCATGCAATTTACATGAATGGATGTCATATTTAATTTGCTCTCTGCCTCTCTCTGTCCATCTTTGTCTGCTTTACTTTCCTGAGGTTTGAATGATGTTGAATTAATGTTTAAAGACATTAATCATGATCTCTTCAGATATTGAGGGATCAGGTGTGTTATGTGTATTATAGTGGAGTTTTGTCTATTTAGATACAAAAATGGTGATCAGATTACATTATTACATGTCATACATGTCACATTTTTAATCCGGTATCCCAGAGAAAGTGCCCCAGAGTGTGTCTCATCTTATCACAGAATCAGTGTTAATGTTTCTGAATAATCCAGTTATTTCTGACCTGCCTGAATTACAAATGGAAGTAGAAAACAAACTGTGGAATTCAGTAAGAACAAAGTGACAAACAGTCCAACCAAATCACACAAGATAAAAAATTGGAGGCCCAGATAGGCAGAAAATGATAGCTGCATGGCTGGATGAATGGATGGATGCCATTTGGTGAGTGGAAATGTAAAATGAAAAGCACAAATCTGCACACTGCTTTTAGTCAGATATTTCTTGTCACATCAAGCCAGTTAAATGATAACTGATAGTAAAACTAAATAATGAGAAGAAGAAGGAGCAAAGCAGACTATGTGAAGTTAAAGCAGCATTGTACTCCATTTTGATGTGACTTTTTACTGCAGTGCTTCACTGTTACCTCATCTATGTATTTGGCTTCACCTCTTTCACCTGCTTCAAATACGACACCGTCTTATTATTGCAGTTCTTTGAAATGAACGTCACAGCGTCTCCTCCTATCACCCAAAAATCACATGTACTTTTGAGTGAAAGGATGCATCATGTACCATGTTCATCTTTAACTCTGCTTCTACTGGTCTTTTAAGCTACAGTATATACAACACATCAGACACTAGAATCTTCAAAATAAAAACACAGTTAACAGATAAGTGAAGATAGACATTTAATATGTTGATAGGCTGAGGGCTAATTTTTGTACTGTACCTTTACAGTGGTGCTGGGATCAAATTTGAAGGCCTTGGTCTGCCCATTCTCCAGGTATACCTTGAGGACGTTAGGCAGGAAGAGCAGCGAGTTCCCCTGCAAACAAATCACAATGGTCACAGGTCAAGCAAATCAAAAGGCCTGCCATGTTGTAAAAACTGACATATAAACAGTATAACATGGGACAGAATTAAGGATGTTTGTTTCTGATATAAATGTCCTTCATATCACGCCACACACTCACTTTATTGTGAAGTGCAGAATATCCAGGTAAGATTTATTTTCTAGTGTGAGCATTTTCATTGTACACAAGAAAACAGTTTTATTTTCAAAGACAATGGTTTTATTCAAACAGTGGAAGGTTCTTTTAGTCAGACATCTGTGCATCCTCCTTAACATTCTGAATAGTGAATTCTAAATGTTCTGTATCCTGGTGAACTGATAAAAATGCATTGTATGCTTCATCCACATCTTCCACATATACCTTACTCCAATTGTGGTTCATTAGGTCTTTTTTAAGAGCATTGTTAGATTGTTCTGTTTTATGTCTTACTATTCGGTGGGAGGAAATAATTTTGTTGTTGATGGAAACGTTGACAATGATTCTGTTTTATACTCTGGCAGGTCTTGCTTTGTTTCTGTATTGTCTTGTATTATTACAAACACTGGCAGATGTTCACTTGAATCATCAATAACTATCCCCCTACTTATTCTCTTATCAACCATATTTGTAAAGATATTATCAATTAGTGTGGCACTGTACTTATTTATGCGAGTTGGTTGTGTGATTATTAGGTATAGACTTATGCCATACATTGAGTTCATAAAATTGTACATACTCTTTTGCTCTGATGGATTCAACAAATCAATGTTAAAATCCCCACAAACAAATATTCTTTTATCTATTATTTCCTCATACATGCCAACTATCACATCTCTGAAAGTATCAATACAAGTCCCAGGAGTGCTGTATACACAACTTTTTGTTAGGTTTTTAGATTTTTCTATTTCTACTGTTACGGTGACACATTCCATGATGTCTTTGACTCTAAAAGTCATGTTCTGTATGAGTTTACTTTTGTATTTTTTGTTAATGTATACAGCAACTCCACCTCCCCCTTTATGTTTTCTATGCATGGAAAACATTTCATATCCATTGATGTTGACAGAAGATATTCGCTCCTGACTAAGCCAAGTCTCAGAGATGGCTATCACTGTAAATCTGTTTTGTAATTGACTTAAACAATATTGTATTTTTGCCATGTTTGAGACCAGGCTCCTACCATTGAAGTGTAAAATTGATATGGCACCTTCAGTTACCATGTTATTGTTAAACATCTCTTCGGTGTAATATTCACAATTTTCTTGCAAATTAATAAAGAAATTATTATCTGGGTCCACATTGTTTTCAATGCCATGACCTTTATGCTCAGTAAACTGATTTGTTTTTAGTCTTAGATTTTTACAGACAGAGTAGAGGTCGTCCTGTTGATCACAGTGTTCCAGCTGTGGAATAATATTGTTCTTGTGGTTTAGCATGTGACTTTTTGTGTATGTTTTCCCCTCACTGATTGCCTTTGTACTGATCCAGCTCTGTGCAGCCATTGATGAGGAGGACCTTGGCTTGTTCTGGTGGTCCATTCAGTTTTATAAATACTTCACAGTTATTTGTCCATGTTGACTGGATCTTGCCTTGCTTCTTGCAAATTCCGCATTTTTCCTCGTCAAACATTCATTTATGCACAAATTTGTTTCTCTTAACCTCTGCCTTTGTTTAAGTAGCACTGTCTTTTGTTTTCTGCTCACAAAGCGGATAATTATTGCAGGTTTCATACTTCTGTTTTTCTGTGACAGAGGATGACGTGCCTCAATATCATGACTTTTTACCTCTATTCCCTTGCTGTGGAGGAAGCCAACTACCTGCTGTTCAAGGGAGTCCAAGTCTGATTTAGTTGGTCGTTCTTCAGCTTGGACTGCTCTGGCATACGTATGTCCTGGGCTTGGTTTCCAGACCACTGATAATTACATCATTTATTCGTGTATACTGCTCTAAGTCATCAATTCTGGCTTCCAGAATAGAGATTCTTTTGTCCTTTTCAATGTTTTGTCTTTTTAGTTCTTTCATTTCATCCATTAAATTCATAATAACTTTCTGCTGCTTTGATATATTAGCAGTTTCCTCTGTCAAAAAGTAAGGACTTTTTAATATCTTCCATTTCTTCCTCAGAAATGATGCCTTGTTTCTTGGGCCCCATTTCACCTCTTTAAAATATGATGATGCTTCCCCACTATTTTTATGTCACTTGCTGCCAGCTGAAACATAATCACCCATGCAGAAATTGTCCAATGGGAGGCTCGTACCTATTTGCTTAGTTAAATCCAGGTGGTGAACTTTTTTTGGCTAGGCAGTGTATCAACATATTCAGAGAATCAGGAGGAAGATTTAAGGTCAAAATCACATGCTGATTAACAGGTGGCACTGCATTAAAAACAGACATGATTCCCTACTGGAAATCACTGCATGGGCTCAGGAACACTTCCACAAACCACTGCCTGTGAACACAGTTCACTGTGTAATTCACAAATACAACTTAAATCTGTATCATGTAAAATAGAAGCCATACGTAAACAAGATCCAAACAGTCTCTGGGCCAAGGTTCATTTAAAATGGTCTGAGGCATTCATCTGACCACAAAACATTTTATATTTTGTCAGAACAGCCATTTTTTTATTTGAAAATATATAGCCATTCTTCAATTTTGGGTCCATAAAACCACCTCATCCTCACTGAGTCATTACATACTGATCTCATCACTTTATGATGCGAAATACACAGCATTTCCATAGGACGTTGTTGAGACAAACAGGGAAATCTGTTCATCATTATCTGATGTATGCTCCACCTGTCAGTATGTGACAACTTGGGAATGACAATGTATTAGCCAAACATTCCAAAAAAGATCAGCCTTGAGGAAGAAGAGCTATAGTTCTCCACAAGCAAAGATGCTCCTGGCTGATCTTTTTTGGAATGTGTTGCTGACCCAGAATCAATGACTGCTGATTGGACAAATGTGAAATAAATACGTTGTGCTCCTATTGTCTACAATAATTACAGAATTGTAAGAATTGTGTATGACTTGCTATTTTCTACCTGGATGACATTTTGTTGGAATCAGCTTATAACAAAACATGCAAGAATAAAAAAGCATACATGAACTTTAAAGAATGCAAAAGTAATTCATACCTTTATTGTGTTTTACACCTGTCATGAGAGGTTGTATTGTTCTTACATTTCTGCATATTGAATCACTCTGCAGTCTAAATCTGGACGCTTTCATTGCAGCCTCCTGTGACTATTGTACTGTTGTACTAATACAATTGTAGTGCAATTAATTGCCCAACCCTAAGTTTTAACCCCCCATCCTCTGGTTTTCTTGTTCTCTATCTCTTTTAACAACAGTTACATCCTGCCCTTCTCCATCTCCGCCCACTCCATCTGTCTTTTACTAATATGAGACTTATTGTACTGTAATCACAGACATTAGGGGAGGAGGATGAGGCAGATATCGATCGGTGTTTTCTCAGTGATTAGTAATGGGCACTCTGCTCTTTGTTGCTCTGTGGTTTTCCTCCCCCAGCTAATTTCACATCCGCTGGCAGGATGCAAACTTTAACCAATCAGAGGCACCGTTACAGAAAAAGCTGCATCCAGACAGGGAGAAAACAGAGCAATTATAATCAATCACTCCTTGTGGTGGGTGGTGTTGCAACACTTTGAACAAACTAAACCCTTTTTTCACACTTATGTATTACTATAAAATGTCTACAATGACAGTGATTACTTTAGTACTTGATCAATAATTATTATTTTCAGAATCAGATAACATTTAGGCTTACGGTATATTATGGCTTTTATGGACAGAAATCAAAACTGGTTTGAAGCTACAGTACTTAAAAGATTAATATTGCTCCTAGCCTATCAAATCTTTTTACTGACACTGGCATATGTTCAGACAGTTCTGCACTGAACTACAATGATGTCAGACTCAATCATCTCCACTTGTGGAAACTTGCACCAACAGTGACTTAAGTTCACCATGCAATCAACAAATGCAAGTTAAAACTGTAAATGAGAAACCATATGTGAACACGATCCAGAAAAGTCTTATCTGGGTCAAAGCCCATTTAAAATGGTCTGATGCATTTGTCTGACCACAAAACAGTTTTTCATTTTGCCTCAGACTACAGCATCCCAACTTTTTTGGTATTTGAGTACTTTGACTTTGACTTCCTGCAAAACCATCTAATTCTCGCTACAGTCATCATATACTGATCTCTTCAATTTGTAATGCAAAATGCATTTTCATGTGACATTTTTGAGACAAATAGGGAAATATGTTGGGCTTTCTACGTTCATCATTATCTGACCTATACTGGGTGTCAAATACTACTGATGACTACTGTAACATGTCCTAAATATTCCACTTTTTGACCTGAATCCAAAATGAGAAATGTCTTTAAAAGCAAATGCAAAATGCATTTTTTTAATAGTTACATGCAAAAATGCTGAAATTGGCCCTGTCTCGCAACTAAGAATCTCGCAATTAAGAATCCTTCAAAAATCTCTTCGATCTGATCTGGATTCCCAAAATCTAATCAAGTGGTCTTTAATCCATTTCAAACCTATCCTGAAAATATTATCAAATATCCATTCATGACATTTTCAGATACAGTATGTTGTTAACAATCAGGCGGACAGACAAACGGGACAGAAAAAGATCCTCCTTACTGGAGGTGATTATCGTTCAAAAGTGTCAGATGAATTATATATAATAATAATAAAGAAAATTAGCACAAGTTTCAGGTGTAAATCTAATAGTATCTGGTGTATTACAATGTACTATGTCCAAAAAATTTGACTCCAGTGTTTTCATGTTAAGTGGAAGTCATATGCATCTATGATTCACCATTTAAAACATTGTGGCCTACTCACAGATGACTCCAATCTGAGTAAAATGGTGTGAGGAATGGTATTTAAATTGCCAAACTCAATTTTACTTGAAGGTATATATTAAGAGAAAACCAACTCCATGCACAGCATTAATCCTTATCAGTGTGAGCAGCCACACTGCTCACACTGATAAGTCATGACTGAGGAGACACACTGTTCCACTCACCTGAGACTGCCCATTGACTTCTACCTCCTCCGCAAAACGCACTTTGACGGGGTTACACTTGAGCTTGGCCTTCTTCTCCGGGGTGATGAACGACGACTTTGGGCCCTGAAAGCAACACAAGTCAGTAAACTGTGGAGCAGCCTGTCACGCTGTTTCATCAACATACGACCAATCCAGTGGTACTGGAGCATGTCAGAACAAATGTAGAGATATCAAACCTGTTATTTTAAAGCCATTTATATGTACAGACTAGCATAAGCAGAGCGCCAGATTTTGACACTTTTCATATTGCTTCCATGTCCTTTCACACATCAGCAGGTCAGACATCTGGACCATCATAGATGCTGCTTTTGCACTTTTCAGTCTTGATGGACTTTCTCATCTGTTCCACACAGAATCTCATGTGTTTTTTCCTGAAAACAAGCTAAAACATGGACTTCAGTGAAGTACAGCACATATTTCAGTCCATCTAAGATGAGCCTGGGTCAGAAAACTGCCTCTGTTCTACACAGAAATGAATTCCTCTGTTCTTACAGTCTGATTTTAATGACAATCTTTCCTTGCATGAGGCTTGTGTTCTGATGGATTCTTGTTATTTCCAACCATGACAGTTTCTAAAAAACGCAATAATTCCCTGAAGCTCAGTAATGATTTCTCAGAGGAGCTGCTCTGCTATGAATCAGACGGAGAAAGGTGCTTCCATCAGCAGCTGCTAACGAGAATCGCTGAGGAGCAGCAATTTATTTACTGATGTATCTCAAGTCGGTGCAAACACATACGTCAACTTCACAGATCCAGAGGTACGTACACAGCTCACACACACACACACACACTTATGGATTGAGTGATCATGGAGAGCGTGTGTCTGGGGAGGAGGTGTGGAGCTGGGTTTGTGTGGAGGCTGTAACGTGTTGTCACCCTCCACTAACAGTGATGTAGTGGTGGGACCTTGGTGATAGGACGCGTGTCAGCGATGATGCTCGACCCCAAGCTTCGTTGACTGGCTGATTAACGGCTTTGTTGACACCATCATTTTAGCATCTATGTTGCCCTACGCCAGCAAAGACCTGCAACTACTCACACAGTGAAACACAGAATCTTCATTTTTTGTTCATTTCTAGCATTTGCTTGATTAAGTTCCTTTTTATTCAGTGTCTTGATTAGTTTGCTCAGATTGTTTTTTATTTGCTCATTTCCTTCATTATATTATTCATCTTGTTTTTTATTTTGTGCATTATTTCCTGTGTTATATTGTCCATTCCACTTCTTATCATTTTCTTCATTATTTTGGTAACATTGCTTCTTATTTTGTTGTTGTTGTTTTTTTATCCTTTTTTTTTTGTCCATTTCACTTATGACTTTCATTTTGCTGATGATCTTTGTTCATCTTCATGTTGTTTCTAATTTATTTTTAATTTATTTATTAATGTTTGCTTATTTTGTCACATTTTATTAATTGTCTTGATTATTTAATTCGTTTTCCCTTCTAATTATGTTCATTTTTCTTCACTTTTGTTAATTTGTTTTTATCTATCCTTCGTCTATCCAGTTTGTTTATTTTTTTGTCCATCTTTTTCTTTATTTTCACTACTTTGCTTCTTACTCTGCACATATTAGTTTATTTTATGTATTTTCTGTCCACTTCACTTCTTATTTTGTACATTTTGCTTCGAATTTTGTTCATTTTGTGTTTTTTATTAATAATTTTGTTCATTATCTTGATTACTTTGTTTCATTTTTTTGAATTATTTTTTTCATATTTGGTAATTTTTTTCGAAACTCGTTTAGTGTTTTGTTCACTTTCCTGATTGTTGTTAATCATTTGTCTTCATTACTGACGCTAACGGAATCAAAGCGTGGGTAGAGTGCTGGAGATTGTATATCTATCCATCTTTCTGTCTGTCTGCCGGAGCTATATACAGGTTGACCTGGGGACTGTTTCCTGTGGTTTTGTTTTTGGAGATAAATGGTCGAAGGGAAAGGTCACAGTGTCCTAAAAGTTTAAAATCTGACTGAACACAAGTGAACCATCATGTGTCTACATCTCTGTAGAGTGCAGTTGTACTTTTGCTTCTAATTCTGTTCATGTTCTTTATTTCTTTTCATTTCACTTCTTAATTTATTAATTTTGGTTCTGTTTCTGTTCTTTTTCAGTCCAAACTGCACTCGCTCACTGAATTACTGTGTGTTGCCTTAGTTTTACCTGGATTTTCGAGTTACTGCAAAACACACACCTCAGTTTGTCTCAAGTGTAACATAATTTAGACACAGAATACATAATAGAATACACTGGTCCCTCGCTATATCGGTTCACCTTTCGTGGTCTCGCTGTTTCAGATTTTTTTTTGGTGCAATTTTCATGTATTTTTTTACAGCGTATGAATGCACATTGTGTTCTGTGTCCTGATTGGCTAAAGCCATTGTCAGTCGATATCCTCAGTGTTGTGTCTCCCATGCTGTGCAGTGCAGAGTGCGTCCAGCTTCGCCGGATTTGCACGGTTGTTCGATCGCTGGCGGTGTGACTCTGAAGTGCTGTGTGTTTGTGGGTTTTCTCTCCGATGGAGGCCCACGGTGTCGATGAGGGCCTTCATTGGAGGGGTGGGGGGGCTGTGACGCGTGGGTCTCTACTGGTGTCTTGTGTGTCCAGCTTCACAGGTTGATCGTTGAAATTAAATTTGTTGTTTCTGGAGGCCATGTGGGTTTTTTTTTTTTTGTAGGAAAGTGTTTGCTTTTTTTTGTTCCTCAAACAAATGTTTGGGCCTGAAAACAGGTTTTGATTTTTAGTTCT
>JAQQAE010008591.1:0-15114 GCA_029823295.1 Pseudamia nigra | reverse complement strand
CTTCTTTTAACAGAAGAGAAAAACCTCCAGCAGAACCAGTGGCTCAGGGTAGGCGGCCATCTGCCTCGACCGGCTGGTGTTAGTGGACAGAGGAGAGACAAAAGAAAAGAGTATACTGTATACTATGTACAGTATGTACAGTATATAATGTATATACTGTACATACTGTACATATATATAATGTATGAACGTACATATCTATGTTCTGTGCTCACGCCATAGTCATGGCCTTTTTGATGACAGACATCTGTTGCTATGGCAGCAGATAGCAGGTGTAATTTCGGAATATAATACGCCAGGAAATCAGAGCAGTGGGTAGTGTCAAATACTGCACCGGGGACGTGCTGATTGGGTGGCATGAGACGCTAACATTTGATTCATTTGGCAGAAGTCTGCCTGAGTAATAGCCTTGAAAAGCATTCATCTGTCATAATCTTGGCCTCAGGTAACAATCAGTCATAAAACTCACAATCATAATTGCAATCACACACAAAAGCTAGCTCTGAGTCAAACGGATGAAGAATGTTGGAGGTTTCAAAGAGACTGTATGCAGGTCTGAGCAGGTTAAGAGCACCAAAACCATTTTCATTTCTGCAGTCTTGAATCACTACCAGTGTTTAAAATGCCATTCTGGCTGAAATGGAGGGTTTCTTTTTAATGTATCTGTGTAATATTTGTTATTTACTCCCCATTTAGAGTCAGGGAAACAAAGAAATCAACATTATGGAAAGCTTACTGTACTTTGTTTCAAGTCTTGGACATTTCAGAGCACACACGCAATCATTCATATTTATGGAAAAATTAATATAACATCCACTGCCACTGTGTAATGACATGTTGGTTGTCAACAGGCTGACAGTGGTCAACAAGGATGTGCTTCCCCATTAAAGGAGTAAGACAACAAACAGACTTGATTATCACCATTTTATGCTTCATAATACTGTATTGATTCTCAAATCTCAAATCCATCAAATCCAATTTTGATGCATATGATGGTGTAAGACTATTTTTTTCTTTAAAATCACAGAAATGCATTAAAAATATGTACCATCTTGCCAGATTTCCAATATTCAGCTGGCAGCTCCCTGAAAGATAGTGTCCACACTCTACGTCTACTCAGAAACAAACATGTGCTACAGCTTCCTTCCAGAAAAAACAAAACAAAACAAAAAAATATACAGGCCAAATCAATGATTAATCTAGTCTACTCACTATTACATACGCTACAGCTGCCTTTCCAAATGTAGGGACTAAAAATGGTTCATGAACACATTTTTATTGGGTTGCTTCACTATTTGCTTGTGATTATTTTTAGTTTCTTTATTCTTTGATTTTTGTGTTGATTGTTTTGCTAATCTTTGTTTCTTTTTATTTATTTTCTTGGGTTTTTTGTTCAGTTTTATTCACTGTTGTTTCTTTGTATTATTAGCTGCTTCATTATTCTGTTTTTCACAACATAAAATGAATTTGATCTTATGAGTAAAATGGGGTAGAAAAAAATTCAAGATATGCTGACAAAAACTTCCAACGCAACACTCCCAGGCTTAAGATATTTTGAGCGTGCAGAGCCAAATTGTGAATTTGAGTTATGACGCATACAATACACCGTGAAAGCTCATAAGGTTTGTCTTTGATTTGCTGCGCGGGTACGTTGTTCCACTTGACTGCACAGCCTTAGAATTATGGCATGCTAATGAAATTGAATAGACCCAACTGAGCAATCCTTCTAAAACTTGGTCAATAAATACCCGTGCCAATGGTGATTTTTAGTATAATTTTCGGTGCAATATTTGTCCACGGCACGACTAAATTAAATTCAGTGACAACGAAGCATTGGTTTGCTGACTGGTGGAATAACACAAAGATGTGAGGCCAGGGCCTGGGGCGTCTACGCGTGTCAATCATTCCATGTCTATGGACACGGTATAATGACACTAACGACTGACCAAGTGATCCCAAGCCATGTCTCAATGTCTCACCACCCCCTGGCAGGACTAGCATATTTGTCTCCAGCGCAATGAATTTGCAACTGTGACTAATTTGTTTTCCATTTGTAACGCTACTACACTGTATTCAAATAAAAATTTCATATCTGATACATAATATACAGTATATCACTTCATTCGGGTATAATGTGCATAAACCTGAATGTTACGTTGGAAGTTTTGGTCAGTGTATTATGGCAGTTAATAAGGAAATGTACTGTCAGGACCCACTGTAATATAACAGTGAGTACAGTAGTTCAGACTTGATAATAAGATGGCAAAACTTATATCATAGTCTAATTCATCCTGCAGCCTTAAATGTGAAACTGTTTAGTTTTACTCACAATCTCCTTGATGACTTTGTCCACAATGCCTCTCTCCTGCAGGTTGTGGAGATAGTGGGAGGCTGGGGAGCTAGCTATTAGCCGCAGCTGGGCTATGTTGGTGGGCTCATTGGCTTCAGGTGTGATGCCAATGGTGAAGAAGCGGACGCCCTGGTTCTTAGCATCGGCCACAGCTGAGAATATGTCTGGGTTTCTCGGATGGGAGATGCCATCAAACAGCAGAACGGCCACTTTGATGGTTTTTACATCCGACTCTTCCAGATAAATTCGTGTCAGGTTGGTGATGGCGTAGGTGGTGTACGTGCCATGACCGATGTAAACCATGGGGGTGATGCGGGCCTTGAAGTCTTCAATGCCCCTCCACTGTTTGAAGGTCTGCTCAATGATGACATGGCTGCTGTACTGTAGGAGCGCTGCTCGTGAACTAAGCCCTCGGCCAGTCTGCAGGCGAATGCCCTGTAGCCTTTCCATCACATGTGTGACAAAGTGCTTCTCTTGAGCATGGTTGTCTTTGGCGCTCTCCGAACTATCAATCAGAAAAGCAATCTCCAAAGTGCAGTCTTCATCAGCAATTGCTGGAAAAGAAGAGGAGTTATTAGATGCACAGCATGTACAGTGATTTCTGCTGCGAGGGATCGCTTTTTCAAAACAAGAAAAGAAGCTGTAGTTAAATAATGTTATAAGAGATGGATAAAAGTGGGGAAAATACAGCAAAATGGAACACCACTGATTACAAATGACTGCTTTACTGAAGCAATACTTCATCATAATTAGATCTGCTGATTTATATCCTCAAAACAACAAACAATGCAAATATCAATTAAAACTGCAGAAGTGGAACAACAAATAATCTATAATCAACACTGGTTTCCTCTTTACTTCAGATTGAATGCTCTAGTAACAGCACTTACTTGCCTCAGAGCTGTAGTTTTAAATAAATATTGGTAAAATATGACATCATCTCTGTTTAATTCATTTCATATTGGCATGGTGAGGCAAGTTGGCAATACATGGATCTCATACACTTTCTGAAATACTCACAATACTGACTGCACATTTGATTGAACTAATGCAACATCTGAATGAGGAAACATTTCATTTTTAAAGCCATGCTCCTTAATGATGCTGTGGTCACACAGATTTACAAGGAGGACAGTGGATCTGGGACTTGATGAGGTACAATAATGACAAGGGGTGAAGGTGCATGGGAGTTACTGTTTTCATCACTGATTCTGATGAAAAACTATGCATGAGATGAAACAAGCTTTTACACTGAATTTAACTACAGGCTTACTGAATTCAAACATCACCAAAGTTTGTCACATAATGTATGTACACACAACAAAATACTGTTTTTTACATAGGCCGACTTGTTTGCAGGTGAAACTGTTAATAGCTTTAAAGTGAAATGACTGTTTTTTGTTTTTGCAGATTTCTGCATTCAGTCTGTGGTTTCTTGGGAATCTGAAGAATTTAGAGGTCACTTTTTGAAATTACTTCTTAAAAGTTAAGTCTGCTGTGATTGGTCAGTTCCACCTATACAGCGGTGACCCTTAACAACACAATGGTGAGCCCATGAATCTGTAGTAAGTATTGGATTCCAGACTGGTGCTCACACTTGACACTAGTTCCACCAATGGCCACTCACAGTAGTGCAGCTAAAATCACCATTGGCAAACAAAAAAAAAAAGCATTTTCCCCATTGATGACAGTCTGTAGACCTGCTGACAGTAATCTACAAGTGCAAAAAAGGGAATCTAGTATTATTTTTTATAACATGGATGTGTTAAATATTTCAAATGTTCTAAACATCCAAAAATTAGATTTTAAGATCTCTCATCACCACACTGTGCAGTTGGCAGGCACAAAGACACCAGTGGGACTCTAGGTGAAGGACTAGTCCATATGTGTACTGGGCTGAATAATGCAGATGTAATGCAAAGAGAAACAGTTTAAGTAGGAATGAATGGGTGACATTTTTCCAGTATTCCTACTACAGATTCCATGCATAAGTCATGACTGCTCATACTGTAGGTCATCTGCAATGTTAACATAAATATCAGAAAAAGTTCTTCATTATATGGAAAATAAGTACATAAACCTGGATGAGTCATTAAGATGTTTTATCATGTCCCAGGAAGAAAAAAATAGCTGGAAAATACCTATAATTAACATTTTTTTCTGTCATATCTGTGCACCCACTGACATATAAATAAGGTGCAGAAAAACACTTATATAAAAACACGTGGAATTTGATCTCATGGAACAAGTAGTTGCTTCATTTAAGAGATTTTTAGGGATCCGCTCTCTAACAGCACACTAACTTAGTAATAATGATATTAATTTATTGATATGGGACTTTTAAAACATGTAGTTACATACAGTAAGCGGTCATGTCGTGGCCACATATGCACGTTTTCACAATCGCACCATCAAGCATGAAAAAACCAAATTGAAACAGACAGCTAAAGATATTAAAAGGTTATCGTAGTTATATAAAGGTTGTTCTACAAAAGGAGAGGTTTAAACTCAGACTCAGACTGTTTCAGAGGTTTGTAGCCATGACTGTAAAGGCCTGGCAACCTCTGGATTTACAATGTGCGCAAGGAATATCTTAAAGACCTTTAGATGAACAGTGGGTCCGGCAGGTGGAATATGGCATCAAAAGCTCTTCAACATAAGACAGGCCATATTATGAAGGGACTTGGATATGATGAGCATCTTAAATTCAAGACTGTATTAAATTGGAAGCCAGTGAATGGAGGCGAGATGAGGTTGTCTGCTTGTTTTGGGAAAGAACCTGGTGACCGTTTGAACTACGTGAAGAGGAGCAAGAGAGGAGTGAATGAATAAAAAGATGCTAAACAAGAAAATATGAGGGCGTGACCCAAAAGTTCCACGTTTTTCGCTAATGGAATGCTTTTGAATTTTGCATTACTTCATAACCGAAAAGAGTAGAACTGAAGGTTAATTGCTGGTCCAAGAGATTTAAAAACAGCTTTAATGTTGTGACCAAGGGGGCTAATTTGAGACTAATACGAGGTATTATTTCTTTACTGATGGAGTCAGGGCTGAGCACAAGGACCTCAGTTAGTCCTGAGTCCTTACTGCTGCTTAATATACATTTGTTCTGTATTTGCTGTTGCCAAGCAAACAAAATGTATTGTTCATTACTTCTATAGCCCGCCAAATATAAAGACCTAACTCATCACAGCTAAGTGAATTGCAAGTGCAAGAGAGACATTTTTATCTGTAGAGCATTCTGAAAGGCGTAAAGGTGATTCATTGAGCATTTAGAGCCTAAAGGCTGATGCCTTTGCTAGAAAAGTGTGATAAGTTCATGGATGTGACATATAATTTTAAAGATGAATAAAAGTAACTCAACTAGCCGTACCAACCTTCAGCAATAGAAGGAGGTCACAGATCTAATATAGGCTGAGGATAAATCACATTAATCTTCACAGAAATATGTCACAGAGAGAATGTGCCTGGGGAAACAAAATTCTAAGCGAATAAAACATTTGGGTAACAGAGCACACAACGGTCATGCAGGAGATGGATGGCTCTGAAGAGCCTGAGAGATACGATCAATCCAAAAGGATTGCATCCTCCAGCAATGTCCTTGTTGAGGATCATGTTCTATTTTTTCCACCTGTGGCAGCACCGTTTTTCTACTGATAAAGAACATGATACATGTGCCACCTGTACAAATTCCTCGCCATGTGTTGGAACATCTGCAACTGAAAAAACAGATTTAAAAAGAGATAACTTCATAACTTACATTTTCCATTGGGAGTTATGGAATTTGGTGAATATAGCTTGTTTTTCTTTTTGGGAGGTGGGACTTCTTCATAATCCTCACCGTAGTCTTGTGCCAAAAGACCCTGAAGTCCCCAGAGGAGCAGGATCCAGTGCAGCGAGGGGACCATGACCGTGATTCTGCTGGGAATTAAGGGCACATTACAGATAGACAAGGAAAAAATGGTAATACCTTAAAAAAAACCTGCACTAACTGAGAACAAGCTTTAACAAGCATGACTGTCTGAGACTCAGCCATCAAACATGCATAACTTACAATACTGCTGATTTAGGTCTCTGATGTGTTCAGCTCTGTACAGCTATCCTGGTGGAAAAGAAACAAAGTGCAAACAGAGCACCGGAGAAATTCTTCATTGAGAGTAAAATTTAGATGACTACATATCCATGTCTCAGGAGCCCCAGAAAAAGTGTCCAGGATGGATCTTAAGGTGGAGAGTCTGCAGACCAGGTATAGGCACTGTGCAGCTGCAGCAGTGTGTTACCAAAAGTTTTGGCTGTATTCTGGCTCTCATGAGACGCAAAGCCTCAAATGTGAGCCATTCTAAGGCATAATAAATAAAGCAGGGCCAGCCCTCTTTCAAAATGACCCACTCCCACTTTTGGTAGAGTGTGGGAGGGGAGGCTAGGGAGGTAGATATGTGGACACTGTAGAAAACCCTCGTCAAGGTGCTGGGTTGTACTAAAGTGAAAGGTGAAACAACTCCGTCACAGAGCAATGAGTGCCTTTTCCCTTCTCTTCAGACAGAATGTAATTTTAACTTTTTGAGCCATGACTTCAGAAGCATGAGCAGAAAGAAAGCCCCAGGCAATAACAGAAATCCAATTGTTTTCCAGTCAATCCATTATTTTTACAATATACTTCTTGACAGCTCACACTCTCATCCTGAAAGTGAACTGAGTGAGTTCCGGTTTGAGTATCTTTTATGTATGTTTTCCTTAATTGCATTATCAGAGACCCCTGGACATTATTCAGCATATTAGAAAAGCTCAGATAGGGCATTTGTACCTTTAGGAAAAACATCTTGGTTCACCTGTAAAAACACAAAGAGCAATTGTGGTATTCATTCTATCGGTGTGATTTACATTAAACATACAGGAGCCAAGGAGAGGTAAATTAAAATGAAGGGTGCTGCCACTGTAACATTCACACCAAAGCACATATTTCAACCTTTTGACAGAAAGACATTTGTCTTCGGTTGCATAATCGGGTTTACAGCTGTGCCTCTTCGCATATTCCTGCACATTTTGAATTCTGTCCGAACAAAATGTATAGAGATGCGTGGAAAATGAAAGAAAAATGAACATAAAGCAAGATGTTGATCTACTCTGTGCCTCCAGAACAAAGGCTGTGAACTCGACAGGAGGACATTTGCTTATTCAGGGGTTTGAAGTCAACACCTGGGTTGAGTTATGTACTGTGTTTCTCCATACTTACACTGAAGACATTTTAAGCGCACATTTTGTTAAAATTCCTTCACTTGTGGACATTTTTGCTCATTTTCTTGACTGTTCTTTTCAATTGTGTTAATTTTTTGTTGGTTTTGTTGAACTTTTGTTCATTTTTGCTGACTTTATGGGTTTTTGTCCATTCTTTGTCAACGTTTGTTCGTTTCGTGGATGACATGTTTCATTTTCTGTTTATCTAGTGGCTAATATTGCTTAAATTAATGTGAAAGGCAGTGAATGCATTATTCAGTAATCATTGTTCCGCATCTTATTGTCTTTTATATTTAATAAGTAAAATTTAAATCTCTATAAGGATTCTATTACAGTAAAAAAAAAAAGAGATGTTACATGAGTTTATCATTAAAGTTTAGGTTTCAAGTGAAATGTGTATGTTTGGTCTTGAGGTGAAAACATTTGCAAACCACTGTTTAAAGTAAAAATTGAATTCACACTGGCACTTTTGATAAAATCCAGTGCACTATGAGTATCCTAATGCACACATAACAGTCAGCATTGATTATCAAAAATATCAATCCTGGAAGAAGCTGCACTGAGCTACTAAAGCAATAACACATTATACTGTAGGTGCAAGTGATGGTTTAATTCCACTTCATTGGAAACACTCACAAAAAAAAAAAAAAAACACGAGTAAAAACATGTTAATTTATATTCATCCTTAAAGCTTTTGCTCACATTTTACATTAAAATCTGTGTTGGACTTTGTGTTGTACTGGATTAAATGTTCCACAGATAATGAGATGCTGTATACTGAAGGACTGGAACAATTAACACATGCAAATTTATGCACATAAGTTACATATTAAACCTTCAATAAAACTGAATCGAAGTCAAATCAGCAAAACGAGCCAGCAGATGTTTTGGCAGACAAGTCGCAGTCTGATGTCGGTGGTAATGGGCTCCATCCGATTGCAATTCACCATTAAAAAAAAAAAGAAAAAAAAAGCAGAAGAATGTTACAATTGTCATTTCTGGTGGCCACAGCAGCCGTGTTCAATTAGAGACAATACCCTGAGAAAATGATTGAAATATAAGGAAGTACATAGTGTACTGAATGAGCCGGTGCCCACAGAAGTATTTGAAATGAGACACAGTGTGCATATGATTCACATCATCTTTATGCTTATTGAACTGCTCGGTGCCCTGTGGATGGGGGTGGATTGTTTAATTTGTCGCCCGTCTCATGTGTTCAAAACCAGATTCTGTCAGATTCCTTTATTTTATCAGGGAATTCCCTTCAAAGGCTATTAATTTTCCTTTTTTTTTCGGAATCTGTCAGGTTTTTTATTGAAACCCGGTGTGTGTCCTCTTCAGGAACAGCTTAAAGTCTCATAACTCTGTAATCTTATAATTCCCATGAAGTTGTTGGACCAGAGAAAGTCCAGGATCCCATGAGACTGCCTGAGGCCATAAAATCTGGAACTGGTATCACATGACTCTGCAGCGGGGGATGACGGTGTGTGTTTTTACTGCCTACTGTATTCCTGAAACCAAGGAAAGGTGAGCTGTCACTCAAGAATGCTCCCTTGAAAGATGGACCTCCTTAAATCTGTCTCAGCTCCTGGCCCTCCGTGTGGAGAGCTGATGAAGCAAAGTCAGGATTTATGGGAATTATTTTGGTCTTTTTAATATGGTGTCTGTCTCGTGGCGATAATTAGGAAGGAGCTGTCATCGGTAATCTCTGACATTGCAGTTTTAGATGCTACTGATCTGGCTATTTCACTTCAACTTTTTAAAGACACTACACAATGTATAGGAAAATTAGGACAAGAAATCTAGTTATCATAAAGAACTAGAAGCTGGCATCTGCAAATTGGCAAATCCTCGTTATCACAAGTTAAAAAAAAAAAACACTTGGTTTCTCACTCTTTTTTCACAGCAAGGTTTCTAACATAATTAGCAGCATTAAAAGTGTTTAATTCTTTTGTTTAATGGTTATCTAAAAGCAGACTGCAGTGTCATCTGCAGAGCCAGAAACGATGTGACATTCAGTTAAAGAATATATGGAAATGAATGAATAAAGATGCCCCTTTGTGGCAACGCAGATGCCCCAAAAGAAGGGCATCTTCAAAGTGCACGGCATGACATTTTTAAGTAATGTGTCACAGTTGAATGGTAATGAGCAAGTAGTTTCTTTGGGAAAGTGTGTGGCATAAGGAGAGCAGGAAAAACAACAGTGAGTGTTCATTTATGACACAGTCGAAGCCTCCACTTATTCCTTTCATTTACCCAGCCCCTGCAGGTATCTTTCCTGTGACATTTACTTTAACCACTATTTTTACAAGATAATGCATGTTACTAAAACATATACTTAAAGCTCCGAGGAGAACGCAGCTGACATGTGGCTGTCGACTGTTAGCGGATGAAGAAAAACACACTTGTATTTGTAGCTTTGGAAGACAACTCAGACGGACGAAACCGATATGTGTGTCTTGACAAGTTTTCATACCAGTCTGAACGGAGAACTGACAGCTATAGCGTGGCGTAAATAATCCCTGTTGTATGAACGAGGTTGCACAGGAGCGTCATTATTGCATCAGAAACATGCAGATAGAGACGTGGAAAGATGTCAGTCACTGATAAAATGAGTCTGTTGCCTTGTGGGTACTACTTCTACTTTCTTCATTTAAAAGTCCAATGTGTAACATTTAGAGGAGCTAGAATCTAACTGCAGAATGGAATGTGATAATTATGTTTTCATTAGTGTATAATCACTCAAATATAAGAGCTGCCTTCTGTTTCCATGACCTTAGAGAGGGCATTTATAGCTACAGAGGGAGTGGGTCACAATCCAAGGACTCCAACATGTTTCTACTGCAGTACAGAGTGGAATTCATCTCTTTTTTTCCTTCATTATATGGGCGCGATCCTGCCACACAAAGGCAAAGCGTAGTAACTCCATAAACACTGAAATTAAGAAAAATTACTTTGCAGTTTTTCAACTGTCCAACCACATATTTGATGGGCAGATAATTGGTGATGTATTCATGTGATGTGTTCATGGGAGGAAATTAGTAGGAGTATACCATGACCACTGACCTGACCTTTCACCTCAGAAATCAAGCTACTGCACTCTTGCTTTGGTTGACATCAACCTGGTACAGTACAATATAAAAATGCTCATCCGACTTTATTGCTGTTTGTCTGTTAAAACAAAACTTGCTCACTAATACGGTCACATTGTTTATCACACTGTCATTATACAGGGAGTTTAACCCATTAAAAGGTTTACATTGAAATCTGATGTGGATATTGGAGAACAGCAAGGAAATCATCTGACTAATACTGATGCGGACTCAGCCTGTGAAATTCTTTTTTTTTTTTTGGTACTGATAATTTGTCATTTTAGATGATACGCTACTTTTGAGTCTCTCATCAACCATTTGTAAGTGACAGCATTATGAAACACCTGGAAGAGTTACTCTTGTTGAAATTACCTCTAAAATAGTCAGTCATTTTTTTCCCCAGGAGTAACTATGGTTTTATTCATTTTATTTGGGCATAGTAATATGTGGTCTCGTCTTTAAACAAGTGGTACATTATAAAAATGTTAGGTCCAGTAAATGACTTTGATGTCAGTGGCTCTCACCAAGGTGGAGTTTCTGTTCTTTGAATAAAACAATGTTTGTTTTTGACAGACAACTCAACTGTACAAGTCACACTTATAGTATTGTCAAATGAGTTTGATATGGAATTGTTTTGTGAAGATTATTGTTTTTTCTTCAACTGTCGCCGTGTTTTTTACAGAAACACAGCTGCAATGTGTTGGGAATATGGCTGCAGTTGAAATGTGCTGCTTTTTGGCAGAGCGGAATACTTTCTATAGCTGCAAACAGCTGAACTTTCTCAGCAAAAGCAGCCGACCAATCAACACACATGATGCATGTACTAGTAGAATTGGTTTTCTATCATTGAGGTAGCGATAGTACAATACTGAGCACAATGAGCTTGTGTTACTGTAGGATGCTATATGCTGGAGGTGCTGATCAGAGAACTACTAGCCTGCAGCTGTGGTAGGTGATATGTTGAATATTATGCTTCAATCCCACCTATTCCAGTGCAGTGCCAGCATTTATTTCTGTTAAAAAAAAAAAAAAAAAATGGTACTATGTCAATACGGGTCCTTGGGATTTTTACACAGTGTCTCAAAATTTGTTCCACATTCATGGGATAATTTTCAAAATCCTCAATGATTCTGTCTCCCTGGATCAACTAAAAACTATGTAAAGAGCTTTGAGGAATTGCTCTTCCTAAGGTTGCTTTTTCTTGTCTGTTTTGTCTGCTTCGTCTTGTCAAACTTGATTTTATGAAAGATGCAGAGCTATTTATTTTCACTGTTGACCTGCAGATGAATCAAGCAATTGTTTGTTCGACTACACATTAAATTGTGAAAAGGTATTTTTCGTTGACCAAGGTGATCTTCTCAAATGTCTTTTTTGGTGGTTAAATGCTAACTGAATTGAATGATTAAATGTGTTAACTCACCAAAAAAACCTCTCGCCTTTCCAGAATCCCCCCTTTTTTAAAAATATGATCACGTCTGATCTTGAGAAACAACATAACCACTTCAAAATGGCAATTTCAAAATCAGTGGGTGACATCACGCAAGCTGCGTCCACTTCATATAAGTCTTAGAATTCACATTATAGCCATAGATAATGTTTTAGAAGAGAGGTAAAACACATTTTTCTACGTGCATATTTTCGTTATAGCAATTTTCCTCAAGACATGAACAGTGGAGAGGCACTGGTCCAAATTTCCACGAGATGATGATGGGGACTGACAAGGAGGACATTTAATAACAAAACAGTATTTGTAACCACTTTGACTATGTCTATATTGGACTCTGTAAAATAGCTGCATGTCCTTTCTTGCAGCATCTGGCCTCTCATCATGTTGCGAGCTATTTCAGTTTGATCACTGTAGCCACAGCAACAGAAACATGATCACAGTTTGTATCAACGCTGACAAGTAATAGATGGAAAAAGATGAGCGAAAAATTTCCATGTAATTTCAACAAACCTGTACTGATGGCACGAGAACTGTTCACAAGAAATTGTAAAATAGAGTTCGGAAATTAAACGGAAAAATAAAGGTGATGACAATCTGCATCAACTCCAGCATGTTTTTGTAGTGATCCCAATACACTAACCACAAAACCTAGCAACACAAAACACTTTGAATCATCATTCATCGAGCTCCACTTCAGGCCATCCTGCAGGCGGTTAATTCAAATATTTGTAATGTTTTTACAGACAGACGCAGACTAACAGAGTTACATCAGTACATGCAAATACTGATAGCTATCCCACTGGCAGGCCCACTGAATTAGTTACACTTCTCATTAGTGGGTGTTTATGAGAGAAATCTAGAAGATAGAAACAATATCCAATGAGTTACAATCATTAAAATTTATGAGTCAGATAATTTAATTAAGCAAACATCTAATTTACATTGTTCTGTGAAGTCTCTTCAGCAGAGAATGAGTCTGTAATACTGTTCTAGTAAACAATGATGTGTGTTTGGGACCTACAGACAAAAAAATTGATTTGATATGCTTAAATATTAGGCATTAAACACTCAAAAGAAACGTGCATTCACTGACATGATGTATTCCCTCACCCCTTATTCTGGCCAACCATCAAAACAGAGGATTGAACTTTCGTGCTAAAACGAAGTTTCAAACCACAAACAGCTCTTTGAAGCGTCATCTGAAACTGAGAAACCAGTCACAATGTCCTCACTTTGTAATTCAGCTCCGCACTGCAGTGGTTAAAATTCAAACCCAAACACTTTATGATTGCACTGAATGGCCCCGTTTTCTGCCTCTTTTGGTACAACAGTACCCTCTAGAGTCAATATGATTTAACACACAATTTAAGTGCATACTGACTCCCTCGGTCTATGTCCCTTTTGCTTCAAGAGAAAATGAGACTTCAGTTGTCTCATTTTAGTGGGGCAATAAAACATTTATTAAGATGGGTTAATATCATGAGCTTAAGTTAAATTACAGTTATGGAGGACAAGAAGAAAAGCATTAGAGATGAGTTTACGAGTCTGATGAATTAATTCAGTTTGCGTGTTTCAACTGTTAGATTATAAATGCCCAGCTCATATATTATATAGACAATATGTCAGCAAAAATCCAGTAATTAAATCAATAAAATTTGTGACATTTTAGAGAGATGCTGCTCACATCTAATATATTTACTAATTCCACACTAAAAGCTGAGCCATTGTCATAGTAAATAAAAACAGAATGATGATTTGCAAAACATGAATCCCCACATTAAACTAAAAATAGCTGAAAGACAAAACACCAAATATTGAAACTAGAAATTATGTATGCTGTGTGCATCTGGGCTGAAGAAGAGAAGGATCATCTTGTTATCAACTCTCAGTTTTAAAATTCTGTATATGTGATGGTATGGGGGTTCATTAGTGCACATGGAATGAGTAACCTGGCCATTTATTTATTACATTAATGCTGAACAATATATATAGGTTTTGGAGCCAAGTATTTTTGTTCAGAGAGGAACTTTGTGTCAGAAAGACAATGCCAAACCACATTCTGCATGCATTTCAACAGCATGGCTTTGCTGTAAAAAACATTCAGGCAATAAACCGGCCTGATTTTATCCTGACTTGTCACTTAACAAAATATTTGGTGCAGTATGGAATGTAAAATGTGACAAAGGAGACCCTGGACTGTTGAGCAACTAAAACAAAAACAAAAATGGGAAAACGTTCCAGAATTAAAATTACAGCAAATGTTCTCCTCATCAAAAGAGGTGACGCAAAAGAGTTATAAACAACCAGCTAAATTCTTTGAAAAGCGTTACCAGCATCAAATTAAAAGAACAATTCACTTTCTCAGTTTCAACATATTCAGTACAGTACTGTTAAATTCAATTAAAATCACTTTATTAATCCCCTGGGGCCAATTTAAGTGCACACAGAAGCAGGTCAGTGAAGTAATGATATATTGTTCTATTATCAATTAATTATTAAGATTCAGTGTCTGGCAAATCTACCCATTAACTTTCCTTTGTTTTGTTTTTGCTTTTGAAATGTGATGGTACAAAAACAGAATTTTATTTAGAATTGTTTACAGTGCAATCACTGGATCGTGTTTACTGTTCATCAGGATATGTAGCTGTTTGTTTATTACACAAAGGCCTGTAGCCCACTGACTGTGTTATGGGATGATTTTTCAGCCTTTTTATCCATAAACTGGTATGTGCAACAACCTTCTGTGGATACTTTGGGCATTTCTTTGGAGAATAATGGCATTGTTCTTGATGTACACTGTGTTCACAATTATTAGGAAAATTGCATTTTTGGCTATTAATTGCACTATTGAACAACTACAGGGCTCTCAGTCAGTCAAAAATGTAAATAAACCTCAAACATGAATATTTCAGAAAGTAAAAGTGAAGTGTTGTGTTTCCATCCATCCATCCATTTTCTACCCCTTAATCCTCGTGAGGGTCGGGGGGGTG